>KN889382.1:52760-64770 GCA_000934455.1 Apostichopus parvimensis | reverse complement strand
TGGACCCAAGTGGGGGCAGTACTCAGAATGACTTCACCAGCCTGGTCCATCTGTAATTCCCACCACATAAACACACAATGACATCTTCCCTTCCTTAAGGAATGCGCCTCCACTCTGTTCCCGCCTCTCGCCTTAAAATCTCCTTTACTGAAATTGAAATCCAACATTCTAAGGGGTTCTGTAATTGGCTTGAAGAGGTCAGGTGATAACTGGCTCAGCTGGAGATCAAATACGGAGGCAGCGCCCTCACATCTTGTCATTTTTGAAGGTGGTATGATGTCATCTGAATCAGGTACATTGATTGGCTGTAGTTTATGACACTGTTCCAGGTAAGTGGATTCTATCACCTGTGCATAGACTGTGGCTGCATGCGGAACACAGATACAATCTTCCTGGAAAATTGAAAATGAAAATAAAAAGAAGAATTTAATCTGGTCACATTTCCTTTCATAATCTTGATCGAGAACCACTAAATCCTAATTTTTATCAAGTATATGAATTTATCCAGCTAAAGGGATTGTAATCATACCCCCCAAAAGACACAAGCCAAACATTTAATGCTATAATTATGCAATTTTGACAAGTATTTACCAAGTTCAACATTTACATGTAGGGCAGGGCTTGTCAACCTTTGATTGTGGAATACATAAACCTTGAAGAAGGCATCACATAAGGCCTGTGAGGATTCTCCCCTGCTAAAATATTCTCCCCTGCTGAACTTCTCCCCTGCTAAAACTTGAACAAAACATCTAGAAATACTGACTACTTGATTTTGAATTCATTCAACTGTAGAGGTATTAATTCAAATAATGCAAAATGGACATATTTGATCTACATCTCAATTTGTCATTTTCACAGCTGCACACTCAAATTTGAGTGTCTTCCAACAATACTTGAACAGTACAAAAACGAGCCATGGTAACTGACTCTACAGGATGCACTGTGTGGTTTAAATAAAACCTGAAATTAAAAAAAAAAAAGCGATTCTTCGTTCTATGAACTAAGAATGTCAATAAGTATATCATTCCAAGGTGTACTAGGTTCTAACAGTAGAGACTGACGGTAAACAAACTTGGTTTATTGGTTCATCTGTAGGGGAGCATTGTTGATAAAAATAAATTTGACAGAATACATAAAATTTTGAAGATTACATATCTCCGCAAAGGAAAGTTTTTGCAGAATTCCTTTTCACTTTGAATGTACCTTTAGGAAGCAATATTTATACAGGGGGGATACGTGTTCTGACTATCTGTCTAGAGATGTTTATGCGCATGTTAGTATGTCGGTATAGCGCCCTCTCGTACCAGTTCAGTATCAAACACTTCTGACTATACTTACTGTCAAGAGATGTTTATGCGCATGTAAGTATGTCGGTATAGCCCCCTCTCCTACCAGTTCAGTATCAAACACTTCTGACTATAACTTACTGTCAAGAGATGTTTATGTGCATGTAAGTATGTCGGTATAGCGCCCTCTCCTACCACCTATGTATCAAACACTTCAGACTATACTTACTGTCAAGAGATGTTTATGCGCATGTAAGTATGTCGGTATAACGCCCTCTCCTACCACCTATGTATCAAACACTTCAGACTATACTTACTGTCAAGAGATGTTTATGCGCATGTAAGTATGTCGGTATAGCGCCCTCTCCTACCACCTATGTATCAAACACTTCAGACTATACTTACTGTCAAGAGATTTTTATGTGCATGTAAGTATGTCGGTATAGCCCCCCCTCCTACCACCTATGTATCAAACACTTCTGACTATACTTACTGTCAAGAGATGTTTATGCGCATGTAAGTATGTCGGTATAGCGCCCTCTCCTACCAGCTCCGTATCAAACACTTCTGCTGGCAGAATGTTTGCGCGTCTCGGTAGATCGCCACCTTCAGACAAAATCAAAGATAGACTTTGTAAATATACAAAGAGAGAGTTTGTAGTAAGTTGGAGTGTGTAGTAAGTCTGTCTTCAATACTCTCACAACAATCAAAGCATACATACATTTCTTATATGTTAGGATGGTTCCATACATTTTATGTTTAAACAGTATCTACACTCATGTATGGTTTATAGCACAGTTGATGGCATGTCAAAATACTATACCTACATGTGGTTCATACATTGTGAAAAGATTTAACACCGACACTGAGGTGCTATTGGGCTTAGTTATGTGCACATACTGTGTGTTATTTGAACAGATTATTCACCGACATTGAGGTGCTATTGGTGTTTGTTATGTGCACATACTGTGTGTTATTAAAAGCAGCTGGTGGCATTTCACTGCTTAAACCTAGACAACTGCAGTGAACCTATCAAAATATTTATTGAGAATGCTCTCTCAAATCCCTTGTACTGGTGCTGGCTACTAGCCCATAAAGTGTATACATTATAATATATCAAATATTGAAACTTTACCTTGCACTGATTTAAAATCTATGATAATTTTGAAATTACATGAAAATTTAGGACAACCAAAGCCCACCAGGACCATACCTAGAGCTTGTTGCTGTTTTAGATAGTTGTCATGACAACCATCGAATAGAAATTAATAAACCTTTCATCAAGGATGTGCAATTTATAGGGATATTCCAAGCCCTTTCACATCATTTAAGCACCACAGCTTACTAAAATAGACATTAGAACATCTACATAGTTAATTCTGGAAACATCGATTGAAACTGCCAACCTTACCTGGACCAACTGTCAGCTCCGTTGACCTCTTCATGATCACTTTAATTTGATCTTTGAAACCATTCTTGGCTACAATTTGTCGAGCTGCTCTTCCAATAGGCTCAAATGCCTGTAAAAAGGTTAAAAAGTAACTCAAAGATGAAGCAGATTACACTTCAGAGCAGATGTATGTTTGTATGCTGCTTATTATTTGAGGATAAGCCAAGAAACATGTCGTCACAGTAACAGAATAATGGCAGGAGGAATATTTCTGTAATAAGTGTACACACAAAAATGAAATTGTTGGATTCATGTTTTCTTGAAGTTTCCTTGACAAAATATTGCCAGGATTCAAATTAACAGAATGATTAAGTAGCTCCTTGACCAGATTTTGGTGCCAAAATGCTCCGATACATCAAATACCTGTACAAAAATAAGGAAACTTTTAAGAAATTTAATTTAAAGATAGATTTTGGAATGAGATAGAGGAATAAGAAGAGTCAACTTGTCTTACTTCACATGCAACGACTGTGTCTGCTCCACTCTGTGCTGACATCATTGCTAGGAGACCTGTCCCAGTACCAATGTCCAGTACATGTGCCTCTTTTCCCCTAGACTTGATGCTAGCAATGGCTTTCTGGATTCCTATAAGGTATTTCTTGTTCTGTTGTAAAGTGTAAACTACAAAAAATTAACAGACAAACAGTCTAGAACTGGAAACTTCAAGCCTTTAAGAGGCATCCCAGGTTTGTTTAATTTCCTGTTCCAAATTACCGAAGTAAGAGTTTTGATATTTTGGTGTAAAATATGTTGTATTTATCAAATAATAAGCAAATTCTCCATTGCAAAATTAATGTTGTAATTTCACAGTTGCTACAGCTTAATACTTTGATAAATAGTACATATTTTAGTTCTTTCGACTTGTTGATTTTAAGTAACTGAGCTGAGAATAATTTCAAAAGCAATATTTAGAGGTCTTTATGACACATATTGCATTGTAAGTTGAATCAAATACAAACTGTATTGATCCAAACTATGTCTTTACTTTAACTACACCTACCTAGATGTATTCTCCAAAACAAAACTGAACATTTGGCTCGATGTATTGTTAATTGTGATGAACATAGAGATGCAGATCAACACAAAACCACAATTATATCAAGTAGGCAAGACATTTTAACAAACCTTAATGTGATGAGATACAAATGATTGAATAGTGTCAGTATAAAGTCATTCACTGTACTTACCCTTTCCTCATCATGTAACATATCTGTGTAAGATGATCTAGCAATTTCTTGAACGTAGTCATAATTCTCGTCTTCAACGACCCATTCCAATTTTCCTGTTGTTGGGTTAACCCTCCCAGTCAGAGGGGCAGATGAGGAGGTTGCCATAGCCTTAGAGTTAATGGCTAAACTTGAGATAGTAAAGATAGAGCTCACTTGCTGTACTTTGAAGAAGGATAATCTTGATGCGTTGAGTAGGTATTGGACTTTAAGCATTCTGTAATGTGAAGCAAACATCATTAGTTTACGAGTATGAGAAAAATGTGAAACAGACACCTCAAATCCTCTTGCAATTAATCTTAAAACCTCTTAAAATATCCAATGCATTGTTAAAAACCATTGACACTTTTAGAAATGATCACCAACCTTGGCAATCATTCCATTCATTCACAATGCTCTGAGAAAAGAAGTTCTAACAAACATTTAATCTTCTTCTGCAAGTTAAGGCTATGACCTCTAGTGTTCCTACCCTTGAAAAAAAATACAGAAAATGGAAAATAACGAGGCCTATGTATGGTTAGTTATCAAAACCATAGACAATCTTGTACACCTCAATTAAAGACAGTACAACTTAGTATTACTATTAGGCTTTTTTGTTAGCCTAATATTTATGGAAAAACATAGCAGTCCTAAGTTTGGCAGTTCAGGCCCTCTAAATCATTAAAATCCCATTAGACTTATACTTTTTTAAGAAAGGTCACCAAGACTAGAGGCAAGATACTGAGCTTAGGCACCAAAACCAAACTGGTTAAATCCACTCTCAAGCCCATTCCCTTGCACCGAGATTGTGACCATCTGATCACGACGACATTACGCCAATGTGTATCATAAGTTCCTTGGAAAGGGAATAGATAATAGTACCAAAGATTCTAGTTAGCTTAGTACTATTATTACTAACTGCTACTAGTACTAGTACAAGTAGTTTTATCGTTTAGATTAGAGTTAGGCATATTAAAACGCTGTGAGTGTGTGCGCCTGTGTACACTAACTTATGATGACTAACTTTGTAACATACAACTTAGTAACAATAAATTAGGAAGCTTGTGAATATGAGTATTAAGACTAAGCAATAACTTCACCTCACCTAAAGGGAACAGAAACATGTATTTCTTGTTTGTTCTTCGTCTCTAGCATAAGCTACTTACAGTAGTTTGCCCAGACCTCAACCAAGTGATCGTTCGTGAAATCGGTAACATACCTCAGGGACGTAAACAACATGTGTTTATCATAGTTGACTATCTATTATCACATTGAGTCGTGTACTAACTATTCATCATGTGCTTAAGCTGCTCCAATGAAAAGTATGCAGGGGGCATAAGACCCACCCACTACTCTTCCAGGGTGTGGAAGAAAGACAGTCCGACCAAGAGTGGAAGGTGTACGACACTGTTTTACATTCTACTGTTCGGTTTGGGATATTGCACATTGGCGCACCAACTTCAAAACTACCTTGAGAAAATCATGGCAGAGGCAAAACTGAGATGTGTTTTAGGTAATTCTGCGTGGACAGATAGCCATTTGAGCACTAATTCGTAATTGAGGGCAATGTGAACCAAACAGGACTAGGACCTAGACATATGCTATAGTAAAGTATAGGCCTTGGCTATGCCTAGCCTAAGTTAGAGTTAGACCTACATCTCCAAACCGGGAACTGAGTTAATTTAGGGTTTACTATGGTGGCAGTAGCCTACCACTGGTTGCCTGATACTTGCTAGGCCACAACAGTGGCACAAGTTGCCTGCGTACTAGTAGCATGGACACTTCGAAGTTCGGACACCTAAGCCTTAAAACACCCCAAAACTAGATCTTCTGGTATAAATCACCTGAAAATATACTTGATATGGTGGGAGAAGTGTGTTATATTACGATACACGGCCAAAATTTCTTTCCTGCAAACTGTTTTCACGTTGTATTCCAGAAGATTCTTCGTGATTGTGGAACTGGTATTTCTTTGCTAGAGTATTGCGAAGTTCGGACACCTGGCCCATAGTGTGGCGCTGGTGATATAATTGGTGGCGCAGTTGCTCTTTCAGTAATTATAACAGACTTCGTAGATCTCCATCATTTTATTGACAAATATGTAAGTACTTACTTGCACACGGGTCATTTTGGAGAGAAAATAACTGTAGCTTTGTAGTTTTTTGTGAAATTGGCTGTTGCTACAGGTTGTCTTTGTGAAATCGTCTATTTCTTAGGGGTGTCCGAACTTCGCAGTGTTCCGAACTTCGCAATACTGACTATACTACTAGTACTAACCCTTCTAAACGCTTTCTGGTCACTTCGCCCAACAACCATTTCACCCAACTGCCATTTCGCCCAACCAGCCTGGTCATTTCGCCCCACCAGCCTGGTCATTTCGCCAAACCAGCATGGTCATTTCGCCCAACCTTGTTGGTCATTTCGCCCAACCTTGTTGGTCATTTCGCCCAACCATTTTTTTACTCATATTCAGTCAGAATAATATTACTTTTTTTATTTCACTAGGTCAATTTGATTTATTTGGGGTTATATTACTTCGTGGTAGGTAAATAAAGTGAGGTCCGCTCGATATCGATCGGAGTCTGAGCAGTTATTTCGGGTATACTGGGAGGATTACACTACTTTAGGCGGTTACGCATACCATGGAAGTTATTTTATTACACAAACAAAGGTGAATCGGTGTGGAATAATATCACCTTTTCTATTTCACTAGTTCAAATTTGATTTATTTCGGGTTATAGTATTACAATACTTTAGGCGTTAGGGTTAGGCGGTTTATACAAACAAAGGGGAATCGGTCTCCATAAAAACCTATCAAACCTAACCCCTTAAACACTGATCCATCCTACCGACTAACAATTCCCGAACGTTCCTTATTAAATTGAAATTAAAAGGCCTTAATGACATTCTAAGTGGTCAGATCATAGAAGATTCATTCGGCCAGATTTGCACATTTTCTTCTCTCACTTTTTTGCAGATAAAAGGAGACATAAAAAGACAAAGCCTTACCAGGGTTTAAAGGAAGATATTTTACGATTGATTAATCAAAATCAGGACCTGCATGGACTTCTGAAAGAGTTTGGAGAGGAAAAAATTCTGGTAGTATTTCAAACATGTCTTTAAACGTTCATTTAACAGTCTGAAATTTTTCAGTTGATTTATCATACTCATTACTACCTATATTCATTTTGTTGCAACAGCTTGGTAAAGGGAATCAAATTTCATTCCTAGCTCATCGAAACCCACCCCACTGTAGTGCAAATCTGATGGCTAAAATAAGGGACCAGACGTCCGGGGACATTCCATAGATTTTATGTACTGTTTATGGATTAGGAGTGTCTCCATAGATGTCCCCGGATTTTATTTACTGTCCCCGGAATATCTCCAAATTTGAAAAATGCCCAGATTAATTTCAACTTTCAAATCTCTTTAACCTCCTGTATGTAGAGACAGCCTGAACCTAATGAAGCTGCGATTGCTTACAATGACAAAACATTAAGTTCATTCATGGCAGATATAGGCAACCCGATCATTTGATAGTATCATGAAAAGTATCAGGTTGCGCTGAGTGATGCATAAGTCCTGAGACTTCCAGTTACCTTCACATTTTCTTCTGCATTCAGTTTTAATCTTGAACAAAATATTTGTTTCTGGGTGAGGTGTTTTATACTTGGGCAGAACCACCAAACAATTAGTGATCCTCGCCATGCCACCCCTTTCCTTTCAACATACAGTGTACAGTAGGTACTGACCAAATTATGTCAACATGGGGGCGGGGAGGGGGGAGGTGGTTTACATCGATATCATGTCCCCAGATTGATTGGCAAAAATATGCTCACCTAGGGTTACAAGTGAGTCATCAGTGGGGAATGGGGTGGGGGAGGGGTAGGGCATTGCACAATTGATTTAAATTGAATGATAAATGATATATTGATTTTTTGTACAGCTGTTAAACATAATTTTACTATCTTCTTTGTTAATCCAATGATTAGAAGCAGTACAATGAAGGAGCTAATGGTGAAGACACAGGTCAATGTAACCTTGACGACATGTCAATAGATAACATGGACTCGTTATTAACAGTGCTGAGAAGTCAGGCTGATCTATCTGGAATTCCAGTGTCTGTGTTGTCCGCTAAGAAATGCTCTTCACTACTCTCAGAGTTTCTCGTGAAGAACGAGATCAAAATGGAACAAACTTTTCTTTCTCACTCACAAGATCAGAAGGTTATTTTATTAAAATTTAATAATTGCCGATAGATAGTTTACCAGTTGGAGTATCTAGTCTGGTACCTTGAAGAGGATTTTCTGGTGACAAACAATGTGAAAATTATATTGAAGAGAAAAATATTCCACACTGCTAGTTGAAAAACCCTATTTTAATATCTTGTTCCTAACTCAAGATATGGTTGATTGAATACGACCTATTTTGACTGGCTTAACCTACAGTACTACAGGGTGTTGGATCACAGTAGGTCTGTGATGTCATCTGACTGATTTCTCTGCACCAGCTTTACAGAGGCTATTTCAACCTTCTCGCTGATTTATCCTAATACAGTTGGAATGTTTGTTTTGCTGTCACCTTGCTATGTACTTTGCAAGAATTTCATCAAACTTTATCTTTTTTTTTAGAAATATTCTTTTCCTCTGAGGATAATTGATGAATAAGTTACAAAGAAAAACAAATACAGTTTCAGCTGAATTGTCCTGATGACATCATCCATTCCGCTGTTGCCAGATGCATTTACAAAATATCACAAAATTTTACAAAACTCATTTCTGTTTAATACAAAATGCTATGAGGATGTGGTTTTTGCCTAAAGATTTGGGAAAGTTTCAGTAGTTTTGCTATGCAATCCACTTCAGCCACCAGAAAATCCTCCCCCAAAGAGAAGAAAATGCATTTCAAGACTTTGTAGCCCATATATAATAAAAGACAGTAATGATATAACACATATATTGTTTGTCTTACAAAAAGTGAAAAACTCATGTCTAGTTTAGGTTACTGTTACCATTCTGCAGATACAGTACATATCATTGCAAGATTTAACAAAAATGTGGAAATGTCAACCATTCTCTGTCTCACTTTTCTTTGCAGAAGGGACTTGATGCCCTCCTACAAACAATCAAGCATCTTTCCTCCAATTTCTCATCTTTCGATAAGGTACATTTTCTGGAGTCTGTCACACACAAGGTTTGTTATACTTTAGTATTACACTCAAATAATAAAACTGACAACTGACATGCTGATGGTAAACTGACAATCAAAAATCTTTCCTTTATGACAAATTAGGACAAAGATTAGTTATCGGTTAATGAACTAGACAAACAGTTTGTTCCTTTGTAATCTACAATCAATGTCGTGGTTGTTCACATGTGAACTAAGAGAATGCTCATGTAACTAGAAAAATTTTATTTTGTGAAATTAAGACAAAACAACATGTCTACACAAAAATGAACAGATGGTGCTCATTCAACAATGAATTTTACAATCTGTTTAGATCACTCTGCTTACTTTATGTTGTAAATAAAAACAAAGGTACAGATCTTTCATTTGTTTCTTTTGTACTTCTTGTGTTTTTTTTTCATGGACTTTCTTCTCTGACCATTGAAATTTAGTGTGAAAGTGAAATTAAGAATTGTCATTATTTACCTTTTTGTTAGATGCCATTACCCCTGGAGTTGATCTGGCTTCTGCACAAGAATGCTATCGTACCCTTGGAACTCTTCATTCAAGCAAATCTTGGAAATGGAGTAATTTACAAAAGATTTATCAAAGATTTACTGAGCCTCCTCATTGGTGACTTCAACAAGGATAAAGAAGAACTATCAAAATGTATGATAACTGGTAAGAAATATGGAAATATGTACAGCTTAATTATGTGTAAATAAGTAATTTATTCCAATGGACATTACCCCATTTATATATAACCTCTGTGCACTTTCCACTAGATTCATTTGTTTTGTTTTCTGGCAATAAAGATCACTTTTTCAAAAGATACACAACAATGAAAACTTCACTCTAGAGTTTGACAAAATAAATAGTTGGCTCTAGGTGGTTCATCTGCTGTGGGAATCTCTTAGAGGCTAGACAATGTGGGCTGTTTAGTTTGAAAAGTAATCAAAGTATTCCTAATTCTGGAGATCTTAAACATCCATTTGTGTCCCTTATGGAAGTAACTAAACTGGTCTGTGCTCATGTCTGTTTTCACTGTACCTAGTGGGAGATGTTATGTTACAAATGCAAATCTTCTTACAAAAGGAAATTAAAAATTAATAAAAGGGCATTGATAATTTTAAATCGATATGAAATGACTTTAATCTGTTATTTAAACAGCTGAATTATCTTCTTACCTACTAGGCCCACATACATTGACTCTCATCTACAAGTCTCACTATTTTATTGCATAAATGGAAAGCTCAAATGTAATTCCAGCTTTTTTACTAAAGTTCTTCTTTTACATGTTGCTAATCTCACTGTTCTTCCATTGTGACAGATTTACTTTCATTTTTGGTGATGAATGCTTTCTCAGAAGAGGAACCATCCAAGTCATCTAGTCGGGAACAACCTCTTCAAGAAGCTTATCAGCTTCTACTCGGAGCAATCTTTGAAGGTAACCTTAAATGTACCACTCTTTAAGAAGCTAATCAGCTTCTACTCGGAGGAAGGTAACCTTAAATGTACCACTGTAAGTTCAATGCTCAGGACATGTTTTCTGTTTCAACAGATGTTGACTGTTCTCCCTAACAGCAGTTGAAAACATAAATAAGCAAAAGAAAACAAAATAGGGTTGAAAAGAAAGAAGAGAGTAATGGTAATGTGTAGATCAATAGGTACCTTCCTTGATTGGGGGTGGGGTAGGGGGGAGGGAATAATTTTGAGTTCAAGTTTTGTGTAGCAGTTTTTAAGCCCTGACCTTTGTCGTATGTAAAATGTTATGGTTTCTGTGTACAAAAACTGCTATACTGCTATATCTTTGCACATGTTAGCAACTTGTCCATGTTTGTCTTATATCTTTGATTGTGTTATATTTCTGAGGTAACATTTATTACCACATATTATCATGTGATCAGCGAACAACACTGCACACTGCTCTCACCTTTCTATGGATGGGGTATGTTTTACTGTTTTGTGGGTGCCACAGTTTATGGTTTTAGGAACCCCTTTTTGAATTAGAGTGTGACAACGATCAGAAGAGAGGATAATTTTTGTCACTTTCTTTATATGTATTTCTCAATCAGCGCAATGTCTGATTTGGGGGCATTGTTCATTGTGAAGTGTATTTTGCAGGACTAAAATATAACTAAAAATTACTTTCATAACAAATTTGAAGTATTTGCATCTTTAGAAATGTACCACATACCCTTCTTCTCTTCAGCATGATATTACAGGTCATGTCTTGATGTGAATAGAAACTAAAGACCTTTGCCACATTGCTTACTACATAGAGCCTCGAGCTGTGGACGTCAATAACATGATGTGAATTGTTTTCTACTCTGCATTTTGTCATTCCAGTTATTTTTCATGATCTTTCCCGTTCAGGTGTCTATGATCACTCCCGAATCCACATCCAGGATCATCTCTTTCTGCAAACGTCTTGGTTAAAAGGAAACGTACTCGATGCATCGTTCAAAAAGTTCACACGCACACAACTCATGAAATTTGTAAGCTACAAGCCAGAGTGGACAGGTATGTTATAAGAATTACTCGTATTTACCATTCTCTTGCTCTCTGTCTTAGTCATTTTACCAGTGACGAAGATGAAGAAACGTTTTTGGTTTCGATGTGATTCTCGGAAACCTGTCACCACTGTAACTCTGTCGTAAAAATCACTCAGTTGCAGTCACTAAATGCTAAAAGTCAATAATATCATATGTATTTAGTTATAGCTTAAAGAGGCCATGACACGAAAAATCCAACTAATCGAGAGTAACTTCCTCTGAATCTATGAGAAAATCTATGTTCAAAACTATCCTCATCACCTTGAAAACCTCAAGGACTAATTAGTAATTAACGTTTTAATATTCGCATCCGAAAATAGATATCTGAGAATGCGATTTCACCACAAG
>KN889382.1:9056-49085 GCA_000934455.1 Apostichopus parvimensis | reverse complement strand
TGGTTGATACATGTTCTAGAGAACATTCTTTGATGGATTCCAAAAATATAGGACTTTGAAATTTTCGTGTCATGGCCACTTTAAGGTTTGCAATGAAGATCAACTTGAAAGTTTTCTCCAATCTATTTGTGTCTTGTGTAAAATTAAGTGAGAGGGCCTGACGTTTCGATCCTAGCAGGATCTTCTTCAGAGGCTGAATGACAAGTAACAGTAACAGAAGGGAAAAATACAAGCACCTAATACAGACAGGTTAATGAGCATGATGAACACAAAGAGATAGATGAAGGGGGATTAGTAGACAAGGGATGGAGAGAAGAAAGAAACCAACAGGGGGAAGTGGAGAGGTAGGAGATAAACTGTAGAGGGACAAAGAGAAGATTAAGGGACAATATTTTTATCTTATTAGATGATTAAATAAGCGTTGTGTAAAAGTAAGTTGGCGTGACGTTTCGATCCTAGCAGGATCTTCTTCAAAGGCTAAAAAAACTTAATAAGTGTTGGATAAACTAAGCAACCTTTCAGAATGTCTGTTATTCCCAGACAGACATGTCAGTTTTTGGTTTTCTTAACATTTCACTTGTCGGTGATTTCAGGGTGGTTTATGTCTCTTGAAGTTCGTTGGTTTTCTTTTCACCCATATTTGAATTTCTAGCATATTTTAGGCTACACCGATGGCTTATAAAAGATAAAGGAATATGAGTCATTAGATGTGGTTTAAATACTGTTTATTCTCCATTCAATAGTTACGGATGCATTTACCAAGCAAGGAGAATGGAGTTACGCCAAGACCAGTGATCTAACAAGTCGACTGTTTCAGGAGCTGACTCACGAGATGAAACCAGAGGAGATGTTAGTGATACTTAAGAGAATCCTGGAAGAGGAAGAGGTTGGTGAATATCAAAAATAGAGAAATGTGTGAATGCGAAATGATAAAAGTCATAAGAAATCAAATCTTTTTTTCTTTACTATACTCACAGAGAAAGGTTTGTCAAAGTCTGTTAAAGGCATGAAAACGTAGAGACCCATCCTCACAAAGAGAAAACAAGATGTTAACAAACCTTAAATGGCTGTTAATGTAAATGAAATGAACTTAAAGCTACTGACATTTCAATCCCAGCATAATCGCAAGAACAGTTTCCCTTTAAAACTTGGCTGTTGATCAATTCTGTCCAGGTGATGCCATAACTCAGCCATCTTTGTTGTTATTTCTTGGGTTCCATTTGACTTCTTCCAACTTATTCAATATTCAAATGTGCCACACACTGTGTTTAATGTTTACAGAATAATACAACTGGTACAGAAAAATAACATAGATTTGTAGCAAGGTGAGGCAAAGAGTTAAACAAGCTAATTTCTTTTTGTGTCCTTTATGCAGGTCAATTGGAGGATAGCTTTGTCATTTTCATCGTATTTGATGGTGACTTCCGGAGACATAACACCGATATTTAAAGGTAAATACAACTTATTGCAAATGATTTTCAGCATGTCAAAACTTCCAAAATTTATCACAAATTGATTGGCAAGACCTTGGTTCTGTTGATTACCATGGCAAGTTGTAATCTCTTTTTCCAACACAACACAAATTTTTGAGTAGCGTAATCTTTGGTTTTCGTTACTTTAATAAAGATTATCAGTAACTAATGTGCCCAAGTTTGTAGAAACTAACAGAGTGGTCACTTCAAACATATTACTGCCTAACTGAGAGCATTTCCTTCATCAAAACATTGAAGTGGCCAATGCCAAGCCTTCCTTACGATTGAGAATAATTTGAGGCGTCTGAAGAGATAGGAAATCATGTTTGAAAACTTGTTAATATTGAACTTTAAATCATACAACACTGTTACATTTATATTTTTCAGAGTTACTTGAGTATTTCTTGCAAGGGGCATTTGAATCATTTGAACAGGAAGGTCTGATATCTGCATTCCTATTGGCTAGACAAGCCACCAATGAGGGTGCCCATGTATTCATGTCATATGAAGACTGGTTTCAAGTAAGTTCTTCTTTGAAGATTTTAACCTGTACTCATGAGTTTAATTCTAGGCAAACATTCTTATCATCTTCCATTAATTCAGTTAGTCACATGCTGATCACAACCTTATAATGTCGAGTTCAGAATGATGTAGTTGTCGATACCTGATCGAAAAAGGAGTGCTCTGGTAGGAACTGGACTAAGGTTGAATATAACTGTAATTTTGAAATGTAAAAATAACTGAACTGCTGTAATCACTGATTAAATATAACTGTTTCTTTTCTAGTAGTTTCATGATATTGTCATTTTATTGCTGTGTACCAATCTCTTTCCTCATTCATTCATTCATTGCTGATTCGTCAAGTTTCGACATGAAGTCTTCCCGAATGAAACCAAATATATCGACAGCATAATATTTGATCATTACATTTAAATTTTGCCCTATCAAACTTCAACCTGTCATTATTCATTACATGACAAACCACAGACGGACCCACAGAGGGTTCCTTTTGGGCGAAAAGTGTCAAGTCAATATCACAGTGTAGCACAAGATGCTTCAGTATGAAATCACATGACTATCACGTTAATGTCTTGCAGGGTTCCTTTTGCCGGTCAAATCATCCGTTCTTTTCGAACAAGAAAGAGGTCACGTTCTTCCTCTCTTTCCTGACAAACCTGGTGCCTCTGGAAACAGCTCAGTTCTTAAAGGTAGGGAGAGGTCATGAATATTCATGTTCAAGATTAAATAGTTTTCGTCTGCGGTTTGGTATTTCTTTTCTTTCCACTTTTTCAGAAAGAGAGATTTTAAGACTTACGTCCCTTTTCGTAGCTATCTCTCATATACCCTGTCAAAAGACATCAGCTCTTAATCCAGGCTTTGTGTGATGTGAAGGATATATAACACATCAGATGCGACTTCCCACAGGACAGTTCTTTAATTCTTAAATACCCTGTGTAAAGACAGCTCTTTATCCAGCCTTTGTGTGATGTGAACAATACATATGACCACATCTATTCCTACATGTAAGACTTTCCACAGGACAGTCTTAAACAGAAATGGGTCAAAAATTCTTACAGTAATGATTGTAGGAAATAAGAACTGAGTGAACCTGAAGGATGTTTTGAAGTGGTTACATTTCATGATTCCAAACAGTTGTGGATATCAATGGAATATTGAAACAGAGTGACCTGTAATATACACTTTCCTTTGAGTTAATTGACAATCCAAGTAATAATAATAACTTAATAAATCATTTAAAATTATAATAATAATTAAGAAATAATTATAATTAGTCGTTTACGCCTTATGGAACTATTACAACATATAGACATGAATTTACAATTGTTTTAGCATACTTTCTCTCTGTACTGCAATTTTCAAATTATACTATAAATATTGGCTTTTGTTTGATTGGTTGGTTTTCAGCTGCATGTTAAAAACAATTTCCCTTTATTGTAATTTTTGTTAGGGAAAGTTGCAAAAAGATGTCATTTTCTCAGTGTTGTGATATGAGATATTAAAATTATATATATATGTGGTAGCGTGGATGATATTAGAATGATTAAACAGAGCAATGGATATATGAAAGCCAATTTTCTGCTATGATCTTAAACAAGATTTGAAATGTAGACAAGATGTTATGAAAAAGATTGAAGTTTCGCTTGTTTTTGTGAAAGAAAGAGAAAGACTAGAAAAAGTAGTATTTTGACAAAGAAGGAATAAAGCGAATGAAAATTTGTTTTTCTTGTGGGCATTCAGGAGAAGCAAAATATTTATTCAGCAAGTATGCAGTACTAGCAACAGTCTGGGCTACATTTCATTTGACCTGCATCTGTAGGCTCTGACACTCTGACCTCTAACACATTCATGACAACAGCCTGTTTTGTCCTACAGGTCCATGTTCAACACTCGTCATTCATCCCAGCAAAGTATAATGTGTTACTAGATGATTATATTACCCTGGCAAAGACAAGGCTTACAGACTTAAAGGTTAGTTTTTCATTGAATTGATGATTTTATCTGGCTTATTGATTATCGATTACTGATATGTATTCCAGTCATCACGTACCATGTTGGAAGTAAATAAATGTTTATTGCCTTGCTTTCATTTGTATCATAGTGGGCTTGGTGCCTGTTAACAATACTGACGTGTGACAATTATAACTTGCTATTCCATTTCATGGGATGCTTGCTTGTCTCCGACCACCAATTCTTAGCAGTTTCACATGAAACCTAAGGAATGTTAATCATAGTGATAAGCGAGTACTTTTAACCCAATAGAATGTTTAATTGTTGTTTGGTAGTTAATGACTCCATCCTTTCTAAGAAAAAGTTGCACAAATGTCTTCATACTAGTCTCATTGGCCAATGCCATTCAATCCTTTACTGTGCTTGTCAATTTGTTTTGGTCTTTCCACCAGCTTAGTTTGTAGGGTCATGTGCATCGCAAGAAGGTTTCTTGCATGAGCATTCTTATAATATTGTTTTATTTCTATTTTTATTTTTATTTTGATATTATTATTATTTTTTTTATTTTTTATTTTTTTTTATTTTTTTTTATTTTTATTTTTTTTTAAATTTAATTTAATTGATTTTAATTTATTTTTTCTATTTGTTTTTCTATTTTTTATTTATTTTTATTTATTTATTTTTTTATTATAATATTGTTGCATAATAACCTGAAATACTTGTGCTTTATTACCTCATCCAACCAATATCTATGTTGCTGAATGTAGCAGACTTTTGGTTTATATTTTGGGTACTATCAAGTAAGGAGATTTGATTGGTAAGCGCTGTTAGACAATTAAAGAACTTAGGAACACATTTTACAGTTCTTGAGACCGAAAAATTTGCCTGGAATTTACTATAACTCATCTGGTTTCAATCCAGGTACCTTGGGATTCGACTGGGATCTTTAAACAGAAATCATCAGAGACTAATACAAGAGTTAAAGATGAGGTAAGGATTACAAATTGAAAAACATGAAAAGCAGCCATGACATACCCATATCTTGTCTTTCATCTTGTTTTACCCTGTGGAAGGGAGGGGGAGGGGTGTGAAGCTGGGGGAGGGGACATAATTGAATTGACAAGAAACAGTTTAAACACACACCTTTTGTCTTGTTTAATAAGCAGTACAGTGGTAAGGTACAGTGAGAGAGAAACCTACTGCCCGGTAGATGTCAGCTGGAGGTGCAATGATGATATTACAAAAATCTTTCAAATCTGATCAGTTGTTTGGAGCCTCAATGTCCTTCATTACACCTGAAAGTACGTAGTGATAAAATGAAACGGGAACCTTAGAAAATTGGAAATTATGAATATTAGTAGCCAAATGCATGCCTGACCATGAAGCACAGCTCTTCCAGATTGTAAAGATCCAACCAAAATTACCAAAGGTTTTGCTTGGATCAACATTGGACATTATGGACAAGTCTCACTCAGGTTGACACCTCCCATATCTAATTAATTGAAGTAACTGTTTTTGCAGATTGTTTATAATTCTATTACTCTTCTTCGTGTAACCTTGGTTACGCCCTCTTTCTATCAGACGAAGAATCCAGCAGAGGCAGATGTTAATAGAGCAGTGGATGCCTTTGAAAAAACTGGAAAAATACCATCTACCGTCCTCCAAGCCATGTAAGTATAGAGCAGTACTAGCGGTTGTTAGACTTAATTGTGTAATGGATCTATGATCATACTGGTATTCTGGCTTAGTCGTCTGTACTAGCACTTGCCCCCCCCCCCACCTCCCCAATAGATGCGTAATCATGCTCTGACATTTTGGGAAATCTAATATAGACACGAGTACAAGATTGAGTACTCATGCTTGTAATGTTGTACTGAGCACAAGTATGTGGTATCATTAATGACTTAACTTAATAAAGACATTATAAAACTGGTCAGTAAATGTTGCCAAGACATTTTATCACCCAGTGGTATGTTTCTTTCATTCTCCTCCCTGTTTATTTTACATAAGGAACCCACAATATCTCCCAAACCATCCCCAAATATTTTTTAATAAAAAGTAAAAGAACTGTTTGGTATGCTATTCAAAGCTTAATAACCAGGAGGGGGGGGGGGGGAGTGTCAAAACATACAGCAAGAAATGTGACAAAAGAATTTTGCTTCCACTGCTTTCTCATGAAACAGTTACCTTTATCTTATTGGCAATTTCAGGTATCTGTGTAAATTTTTTTCTTCTTAAATCTTCCCGTAGCATGTTCAGAAGAAAGTACTTCCATTCGTATTTCTTGCCGACGTTACTTGCACCAAGAATGGTGAGTCACCGAAGCTTTATATTAACCTTACAATTCTTGCCATAAAAATGCTAATTGCAAAACAGTGCCAGAAATGAAGAACTCTATGTACTGTAGCTCTGTGGTGTACTCTTTCGATTCTGTCTGTAGAAATAGTGATATTTGACAAAACTAGTCGACAACCTGATGACACTTGATGTTTTGTACCACAATGTCCTAATCAATCAATATTTATTATTACATATTAGTCCTCAACCCAAGGACACTTGATGTTCTGTACCACAATGTCCTAAGCAATCAATATTTATTATTACATATTAGTCCTCAACCCAAGGACACTTGATGTATTGTACTGCAATGTCCTAAGCAATCAATATTAATTATTACATAGTAGTCTGCAAACTGCGTTAACTTGATGTTCTAGTACCACAATGTCCTAATCAATTAATATTTATTATTACAAAGTAGTCCGCAAACTGAATTAACTTGGTGTTTTGTACCACGTTGTACCCATCAATCAACTATATTATATGAAAGCTGCATTTTGTGTTCAACTCGGTAAGTCACTGTAGCTTATTTGTTTACAATGATATTTCTCTTCAGCTTCCCGATATTCCCGACAGTAAGATGAAGTTTATCATGGCTCTTAATCAGTGAGTTTCTGTTTACCGGTAGTTATTTTCATCTGTATTTATATTTATGTATTTATCTGATGCATGCATCAACAACAGACAAATGTGATATATATACATATATAATGTCTGATTTTTACATCTCTGTCTCCCTAAGATTTTCAACCAATTATATTTTCCTGAAAGTTTGTTTTTCTATCAGTTAACACTGAATGAACACATTCATAAGATACTGTCCTGCTAAAACTGCCATTGCGCTTGGTCAACCATTAATCCCTCCATTTTAAAACAGGTAAATGTGCAAAAACGAACCCACTAGGTATTAAAATATGTAATGTATTCAGTATGTTAATCAAAGAAAAACCAAAAACTTTAAAGAAAGCTTAAAAATTGTATTATGACAAGATCAAAGAGTTTCCTGTTCAATGAACTAGTTCATACTGAATTAATTTATTCGTTATTTATTTACATATTCATGTTTTTGGTTTGCTCTGTCTCTTATTTCATTTCTCTGTGTCCTCTCTGATTCACATGCTGTTATCCTTTCTTGATTGTCTGCTATTTTCCAATCTTTCTCTTTGGAAGTTCATTTAAATTTTACTGTTTACTTTGACTGACTTCCCCTCATCTTTTCCACTGTGTTTTGTTATTGTTGTTTTTTTATGTCAGGGCAAACAAAATTCCATCAGAGAAATTCCTTGAGTATGAACAGAGATGTGGAGAGATGCTCAACGAATTACTGGAAGGTAAGTCGGACGAAATATACAGTCACTGCTTGGTGCATTAAAGTATTATGGTGTGTTTAAGGCACAAAAAAAGAGGTGTTAAGAAAACTTCAAACTATATTGTCAGGAACTCAGTATTATGATGTAGTCTCTATTATGTAGTCATCAGTGGCGTCGTGCCCATTGGGGCCCGGGGGGGCACGGGCCCCCCCAAATTTTGTCAAAGGTGTCATAAAATTTTGTCATAATAAAAAAAAAAGTGTTTTCGAAAACGAAAAGTAGACTAAATAGTCAATTGCTCTTTGATGGTCGTTGCGGATTTTCCACACACCTCAAAAACGGCATATCGGGATTAGTAATGCCATTGCCTTTGAATATGTTTGTCCTAAGCTCGCGTTTGATATTTGATGTCAAATATACATAGCGCCACCAACATGAGGTAAGTTTAAGTTACTTCAGAGTCAGACGTCTGCTACAGGCCGAGAAAATGAGGAGCTAATGCAGCTAAATTTGCTTAAATTACACGCTGGATCCCCCTGATATCGTAAGTTGTTTTTGTTCTATTCATGGAAAGATGTACAAACATACACAAATAGCCTAAATCCTTTGTGATGCATGATGCATCTGACTAAGGGGGTGTTTAGTAGCGAATTGTAGCCAGAAGCCTATCAGCTGATCAGGTAGCCTAACAATTCACATCTATGATCTAGGCCTATTATATGGGGTGTGTAGCCTAGCCTAGGCATAACGTTTAATTGTCAAATACAGGCGACATGCGAAATAGGCCAGTTCACCGTTCACGGGTATAAGTGCGCATGCTCACAACTAAACAGTTGTCGGGTACAGACGAGATTTTCTCCATAGGGCTATCGTTGTGGTGTAAAATTAAACTGTTAAACTGTTACTCGTTGAAAACAGAATCATGTCATCATATTTTCTATTTTATTGTTGATTAGTGTGGGGCTGGTGGGGGGGGGGGTATTTGCAAAGTTTTACGCTCGTAGTATATAAGTATAATCATTAGTTTTCCTCATGGGATTTTGGAAATATTTGTAAATATTGGTAAACTGTTCGTACAGTGCGTGTCCGAGTCAGCCTGTGCACCAGAGTGGCCTTTGACACCATATTATTATCATGTCATTATAATTCAAACAACTTACTCTCCCGCGATGTCGGGGAACGTACCGGTTCCCCATGATCAGGGTAATGTCTGTAAAGTGCTTTGAGACCGCTGTAAAGCAGTGATAAAGCGCTATATAAGCACTGGATATTATAGAAAGCCGTTTGAGCCAAAAATACATGCTTTATTGAGTTAGAAAAATCGGATTTTAATCAGATTTCCTTTGGTATGCTTACTGTACTGTTTTGAAAATTGGTAGCACATCAGAGATATCAGAGACATCTGAAGTACACTGTTGCCGCCTTTTTATGGTGAAAGAATGTGCTACATTGAATGTGCCTTATCATTTTTCAGTTTTCCACGGATGTGTCATGATGAAGAAACAGTCTACTTTGACCGCCTTCTTCCAATCAAAACCGTCGGGAGCTGAGACAGAGCCATCTACGACACCAGCAGCCACGACAAGTAGCGCGGATTCGACGCCAGTACCAACATGTGCCCAGGCGCAGGAAATAGTTGCGATGGCAACCGCAGTAGGAGCAGCACAGGACACCTGGCTGAACACTCCTATTGATCGAGATACGAGAGAGGAATACATTCAGCGAGGACCATACAGAGACCGAGGAGAATATTTGCAAACCGTCATCGCTGGAAAGCGTCGCTCATTTCAGCCATCCTGGTATAACGGTCGTGTCTGGCTGGAATATCATAAACTTAAAGACGCAGCATTCTGTTTTCCCTGCAGAATATTTGGTAAGACTGTTTATGACTCTACGTTCCAGCAGGAAGGGTTTCGTCAATGGAATAGAGCTCTGGAGAAAAACCGAGGATTCGATAAACATTCCACGTCCAAGGAGCATATGCATAATATGCTGTCGTGGCAACAGTTTCAGCGTTCGAAGCCAATTGACGCCATACTGAATCAGGAACGCCAGCGAGAACTGGAAATGTTAAATAAAGATAGACAGAGCCGTTATGAAGTCCTGCCGATTCTATTGGACGTAACGAATACCCTATCCCGCCTTCGCCTTCCATTCAGAGGACATGACGAAAGTGAGTTTTCCAATAACCGCGGTGTCTTTGTGGAGGTAGTCAATTTGGTTTCACGGTGGAATAACGAGCTGGCTTCTCATCTATCCAAGGCCTGCGATAATCCCAAGGCGTACCCCAGTTATATGTCGCCATCTTCTCAAAATGAAATGATCAGCTCAAGTGCCGATCAGGTGCGTGGGCAAATAGTACGCGATGTGAAATTAGCCAAATATTTTGCACTCTGCCTGGACACAACGCCAGATGCCAGCCGACACGACCAATTATCGGTCATCGTGAGGTACACAAATAACATTGGCGAAATAAAGGAGGACCTGTTAGGTCTGGCTCGTGCTGAAGACATGACTGCAGAAGGTTTATACGAGCTGGTAACGGTCACCCTGGCGAAGTTCGGACTGGACCTGAAAGACATACGCGGTCAGGGCTATGATGGATGTAGCACAATGTCAGGGTGTTACTCTGGAGTCCAAACGCGGATACGGCAAATTTCGGAGTACGCATACTATGTTCACTGTTTTGCGCATCGCCTAAACTTAGTCATAGTAGACACATGCTCGAGAAACGTCTTCATCCGAAACTTCTTTGGGACTGTAGGTTCCCTATATGATTTCATTGAAGGCTCCACGAAGCGACATGCGGCGTTCCAAGCCATTCGAGAGGAAATACGGATGGAATCCGAGAGCGGCCAGCCCGAAGGATACAAGACTCTACATTCCATGTCAACTACACGTTGGTCATCCAGGATAGATAACTGTCGGGCACTATTGACGAATCTTGTAGGAGTTGTCCGCACCCTGGAGTATATATCTGAGACTCACGGCTGTGATCGCAAAACAGCTAGTGATGCCGTTGGTTTGTTGAAATCGATTGACTTTGAGTTCTGTCTGACACTGGTGGTTATGTCTGACATGTTGGCACTGTCGCATGTTGTCTCCAAGAGCCTCCAGAGCCCGAAGCTGAACATAGCTGCTGCAGCCTCACAGGTACAGTCTCTAATGTCTGAGATCGAGTCCATGCGTACCGATCAGCAGTTCGACACTTACTGGAGCAAAGCGTCATCAGTCGCTGATTCGATCGGTGTTGAATACAATGAGAGCCGGCGCCGTCGACGAAAGGTTTCCCGACAACTGGATGAGATGTGGCGTAACGAGGCACAGATCTCGGACAAAGATCGGTTGAAGATCGAGCTGTATTTCGATGCCACCGATCGTTTCACGACTGCCTTAGCGACAAGATTCAGCTCGGATGTGGTGCCACTGCTGTCGGCAACGGAATGCCTTGTTCGCCCTGCCGTTAAGAAGGAGGCATTAGTAATTCGTTTACAGTCGTTTTATCCAAAGGACCTGCAGAAGGATATAATCTACGAGTACCGATTATTCTGCAGGGCTCTCGAACAAGATGACACGGTAGATGACGCAATACTTGTAGATATGCAGGCCATTTTTCTCCACATGTTGGAGAAGGGGATGTTCGACACATATCCAAACGTCGCTCGTGCCTGCCAGCTAATTCTCACCCTGCCAGTCACTTCCTGCTCATGCGAGCGCAGCTTTTCGGCGTTAAAGTTTGTGAAGAATTCGTTGCGGACGAGCATGTCCCAAGCACGCCTGAGTGACCTGATGGTGCTGGCCACGCACCCCGACCGCGCGGAAGCGTGCAAGCAGACTGCCATTGACTCATTTTGGAACTTAACTCAGCGACGTTGAATGAGAACAGTGTCAGCAACTGAATTTCTTGTAGGGCCCACGAGAAATGGGGCTTCTGTTGACTGCTTGGTCAATGGTTGTTAATTGTTGATATTCAGTCAATCGAAACAGTTAAATAATTACTGGTTGATAACTAATGAACCAAATGTGCCATCAACGCTGCCATCGTTGAACAATATTATATATACGTAGTCCCAGAGTAAGTGCAACCCGTTACCTTTGCCAAAGTCAGTCAATTTTCCATGAAAAAATGGCAAATTTTTTAATTGTTTTCTAAGCCTGTAACAAAGTTCGGAAAGTTAAGATAAATGTAGTGAACAGAGATTATGGGACTCCATGTGGACTTCTTCTTAAGTAATGCAATCAGTTTGCTAAAAGGTCCACCAGGATAAATTTTCCTCATGATCTGATAGGTAGTTTCGAAAAAAATGAATAATAATAATCATTTCAAATACAGTCACAATTAACCTGGAAAATAATCACTTCGTTATCGCACGTTTTACCTTAGGTTTAGCTACTTTCGCTTTTTCTGCCCATGTTTTCAAACGGCATAGCTTTTTCTTCACCCAGTCACCACTTTCACCGTCATGGGCGGCGATCATGGATCAGCCAACACAAAAATGTTTCGATTTCTTAAATTTTGGGCGCTTCTGGGAAACGAGGAATTGGTAAACTGAGGAATAAATGGCGATCACTTCCTTCGAGAATATTTCCCAAAATAAAAAATTGCCGGAAATTTTTACCAATTTTAGGGGTGATGCTTACTGCCATAAGGCACGGGAAGTGCGGTTTCCTGCAATCTGAGGGGTCTGCCAGACGAAAAATTTTCTTGTACGCTGCGCGCCAACCCGTGGTGGCGCTCCGCTTAGATAGTCATCACCTGCTTACGGGCCCCCCCAAAATTTATTTTCGCACGACGCCCCTGGTAGTCATATAGGTTCCACAAAAACTCTCTCAAAAATCATTGCTAATTACACAAGATATTTGCATATTGCATAATAATTATTCTTATTGATTATTGATTATCCTTATTGATATTAGAATTCTTTCTTCCTTCAATTTCCTTCATGTCCCGCTTTCAAAGCCCCTTGCACTGACAGTACGAGCAGGATGAATAAAATGCTTTTATTAAAATCAGGGTTCAGAGGAACTGTTCATACTGTTCGTACAAGTGCTTAGAAGCTTGATATGATAAGACAGTATAGAGTGGTACTAGCTCTCAAACTTGTCCCAAATGACTGCAATAAATCATTTTATATTAGATCTTGATAGGATACTTCACTTTCCCGGTCTGTGTTTTGCAAAGAAAAAGAGACAATAAGCTGATTTAATTTTCTACCTTTTAAAAGAATGCTGTAACTATAAACAAACGTTTCTGCACATCAAGAAACATGGCAGAAGGGGTATACAAGACCGGCATTATTTAACCCAAGTCATATTCTGTAGTCTGATGCTATAAACATTCTCTCTTTCTATCGTCCATTCTCAGCGGCTTTCTCTGAGGAGGTCATGGAGGTTATTTTGGAACCATTGGATGCCCTTAAAGCTGATATCAGTAAACTGGCAGTGATTGTAGCAACAGGAGGTTGTCAAGGTGAGAAAAACAACCAAGACAAGGATCCTAGAGGGTAACTGAGCCATCATGGGCTGCAAAGAACTCTTGAGTACTCGACCCTTTTAGTTATTGCAGGAGACTGCCCATATATCATTTAACAGGGTGTAAGTTAGGCCCTTCCTTTCTAAAGTGGGACCACTAAAGTGCCGGTTTTAAACCTGATTTAAGGAAACAAGGAGGAGGAGCCGACTGGTTTGCTATTATGTAATAATGTCTTAATATGATAATCAGATTTTCTTTCATATGACAAATACTGTGATCAAGTTAATAGATTTGGCAGCAAGGAAACGAATCTTAAGAGGTTTCGGGTTTAGGACCTCACCTGACATGCAAACTAATGCAGATTTTTGCATCAAAGACTTCTCCAAGTTTAAATTGTTTTTCAGGTTAAAGTCATAATAACATAAACCTGTTAACAAGAAATCCCTTTGGTGTCTGCTGTGCAGTGCAAAGGTACAATTCATTGAGCTGTCCTGTTTCTATGAGCGCTCTAATACAATGGAGTACTAAAAACGATTTAGCTGGATATACGAGTTCTTACAAGTGAACTTACACAACACAGTCCACAGGAACTAGAGTAGCAAACACTGCAAAATAACTGTCTGTCTACAGAGATACATAAAGCGATTGATATCTTTCTGTTCTTTATAGATGATTTGAGACGTCAGTTATCAGTGATGGCAGATTCCTTGAAGATGATGCTTAGAAGTGCCGAGGGAGAAACATATCAGAGTGTAGTGGACTTGGAGCAAGTAGTGATCGATAAACAATTAACAGAGGTTAGTATCTTGGTGTTTGTGGTCTTCTTTTATATCTTAACATAAAAATATGTATTATATTTCACACCATGATACATAGCTAGTAATGCATGGTCCATCAAGGCAAGTCTTGTATTTGCTGAGAGCTGCACTCATGGACTCAGTTTCCAGTCTTCAATGCTATGGCAGGTTTACAGTATTCTTGTATGATCTAACCACCCAAAGAAAAAAAATTACCTCAGCAGAGAACGTTTGTGGATCCAAAATCTTCACACCATTCAACCACCATTCAACCACAACAAGAAGGGAATGACTAAACCTCCCCTCACCCTTCCCCACCCCCCCAATCCATCATCGAGCCTCTATCATCTTTTCTATTCACTTTCACATGCTTTCTGTCTGAATCCCCTCTCCTTCCTGTTCTCCTTCATTACTAATTTACCTCCCCCTCCCCCCACACCCCCTATTATTTTATCTCCACAGCCCTTAATCCTTTCATCACACTTTCCTTTCATCTTACCTCTCCTTTGTTGTATCTATGTTTACTCTATACATTGCTCATCTTTCCAATTAAACTGTCTGTCCATCTGTGTGCTCTTAGTTTGTTTTGTTTATTAAGTTAGCCTCTGAAGAATGTCCTACTAGAATCATGGAAATGTCAGGCATCTAACTTTCACAGAGAGAGAAGGGAAAACAATGTTAGTATCCGCAGTAACATTAGAGATCTTCTGTGAAATAAACCCACTATGTGAATATTAGCCCATTAATTCCTCTTACAATCTTTCCTTGCTTGTATTAGATTGTTGATGTACTGCTTGGTGGTTTCTCAGAAGAAGCATCAGATGGTGACACTGCTAGAGGTCAAAGGTCATATCACTGGTTGGATTCCTTCGTCACAATGCTCTCTGGACATTCGGCTCTCCATGTGGCATTATTTAAGAGATTGTGGATGGTGCAAAGGGTAATTAAAATTAAAATTTAACTGTGATCAATTTTGTGAAATTCTAAGCAGTTTTTCTGGTATTTCTCATTAAAAAGGTTCATCAACATTACCTGCAAATATGAATGGTGAATATGAGTCACTCATGCACTGACTTCAAGCTGTGTTTTGTTGACAGCCTCAAAGAAATGAGATTTTAAATTGCCTAATATGTACTTGAGATATTTCTACTTTCATGAACAGAAAATCAGAATCAGAAAGATTACAAATTTACTTGTTACAGATAAAGAACAGGCTTAGAAACTTTAATAAACAAAAAAAAAACTAAGTTTCTGAATGGAATGCAGAGGAGAAACGGTGCTTGCATGATAGAACAGAAAAATAGAAATAATGTTACAGAAATGACAAGAACACACATCATCAGTGTCTGTGAATATTTTGAAAACTTAGAAACACCTAGACAATATCATTTTCATAATTTTAGTATGCCGAACTTTTTTTGCTGACACTTATGAACTTCCAAGGCAGGTTATTTAGTCTCCCTCGGGCTGGTAATGTGCAATATATTGATGAAACCCAAATTAGTTTGGTCAAAGTGATTGTAATTAATCAATCTTGGACTATTCCAGGCCATTTTTAAGCAAACAAACATGATTTGCAAAACTGCTTTTGTCTGCAGCAGAATCAGCATAGGTTTATCAAAAGTATAGCATGCCATTCAAACCAAACATGAAGGCTGATATGTTAGCTAGATAATATCCCAAAGTTTAATAAAAAAAAATTTGTACAAAAAGTGAAAAATGTGCCATACTCATAGGGTTGCATCTGGCCATCAGGTTTGTAGCATTGCATTGTGGGATCATCCCCAATGTTCTCCTAGCAACACAATTTTTCAATTGTGTGAAATATGTAGTAAGTTAAACATTGTCACTTTCTACCTTCATAATATATAAAATTTTTAACCTGTTTTCTTTCCTTGTGTCTAGGACAACCGCAGCAATGCTATCAGTATGGTTGGTTTTAGTAGTCTTTTTGCTTACCTTCACTACCACAGGGGTCTCTTCCCGAAGGTCAAAGTTCAACAAATTGTAAGAAATCATCATATAAGCCAATCAATGCTGACAAAAGCTATTTGTCATTGTTCTTCTCCTGTATCATATCAGATCATTGCAGGCACGTGGTAGAAATAGACGATCCTCATACCATGTACTGGATTGTACTGCAGTGTAGTATCTTACTATGTACTGGAATGTATCTTCTGTGATGCGAGATACTGCAGTGTAGTTTTGTACCATGTACTGGATTGTATGTTCTCTGATGTGAGATGCTGCAGCGTAGTTTTGTACCATGTACTGGATTCTATGTTCTCTCAATGTGAGATACTGCAGTGTAGTATCTTACTATGTTCTGGATTGTATGTTCTCTGATGCGAGATACTGCAGTGTAGTTTTGTACCATGTACTGGATTCTATGTTTTCTCAATGCTAGATACTGCAGTGTAGTATCTTACTATGTACTGGAATGTATCTTCTGTGATGCGAGATACTGCAGTGTAGTTTCGTACCATGTACTGGATTGTATGTTCTCTGATGCAAGTTTTAATTTAACCACTATGTGTGATGCACTCTGCTGACAATAGAACTACATTAATGTACTATCAATAGCACAAGATAAGGTAGATCAAAGGGTGTTCTTGTACTACCTGAGAATGTAGAACAAAAGGTGTATTGTAATACTTGTTAAGGTAGAACAAAAGGTGTTATTGTAATACCCGAGAACATGTTATTCACTGGCAATTCTTTATATTTGCTTACTTTGCTAGACTGGACAGCATACATTATTAGAGCTCGTGTCTGAATTACATCCGTGCTCAACAGCTGACGAGATGGCTTCAAGCCTCAGGTATATCAGTAGTTAGTTAATTTGTACTTAACAGTGATTTCTAGCCTACCACATACTTTCCTGGATCAGCTAATATGTATGTTCAGGTGGTTTGACATAACCTTGGGTTTACATGTATAACATGAGGGGTTTACATAATGCTATTTTGCATATGTTCATATAATGATGTTTATGAGTAACTAAATTTATCTCTTTACCATTAATTCTACAATATTTATTCAATCAGGGGTGTCATGAAGTTTGAGGTCAAAGGTTACCTGAGATCGATTGAGGTCATGTTTGAGTCCAGTTGTGACTAGTCATATGAACCGCTGTACTATTGGTGATCTAGTTGAATCAATATTGTCATATGAATCTATTTACTATTGGTGATCTAGTTTAATCAGTCTCATCATTTCTTACTGATTCAATATTCAGATTTCTCTTTGGAGCTTTAGAAGGATTTATCACTATGAGAGAATGTAGTAACATCACA
Source organism: Apostichopus parvimensis (assembly GCA_000934455.1). NCBI lineage: Eukaryota > Metazoa > Echinodermata > Holothuroidea > Aspidochirotida > Stichopodidae > Apostichopus > Apostichopus parvimensis. Next base: position 31,931 of record KN889382.1, on the reverse strand, counting down.
GTGGTTGATATGATACCTGCAGCCTTGGTTCAAAGGGTGAGTCAAATTAATAGCTCATAGTATTCAGTTTGCCTAATTTAAAACAATTAAAACAAAATGAGGGCAGAGTCAGAAGCGTTAACAGTTTAGAGATCAGATCATTGAGTAGTGGGGAGCAAAATCAAGGACAAGATAATGAACAATAACTTCTGAGAGATCCAAGAAAAATAAATTATATATATTTATGTATATGGACAGGTGATTGGCAATGGAATACAGTAAAATGAAGTCATAATTTCAGTTCTGTGACAGGCAGCATAGGTAACAATTTATATATGTATATTTATGTATATATATATAAATATACATATATATATTTAACAAAGATTCAATTGTTCACTTCCTGCTGCAAGAGTGCTCAATATATAGATGTAGATGATGATCCCACAGAGGCGTGAAACTTCAGTTGCAACATGCTGTAAATTACAGTATAGGTATACTATATAATATATATATATATTCAAGAAATGCATACATAGATATGTAAAGATGTTTGCCAGTGGGTTATGGTGAATGAAAAGATCACTTCAGATCTGTGACGGAAAATGTACGAGTTGACCTCAGTGGATGCCAACAATCACATATAACAATTCATGGTGGTGTTATGACTGGTGCTTTGAGGGGTCAGTGATTGTGTTGGGGGCGAGAGAGGGTTGGAAGAAAGGTGTGTTGGGACTATACTCCTGAAGAGGGTTTGTTCTATCCTTGAAAGAATTTAATGCACACTGCTGATGTGTAATTAGGAGAATCAAAAGCATGGAGATCAAGAATTGTTTTTCTGTTTAAACAGAAAATCAATAATTATTGATATAATATGCCAGAAATTCACATTTTTTCATTATTAATGTTTTGGTATCTTCAACCCTTTTTTTCTAATACTGTCCCTTTGTTTCACAGCTCTGCTACCTGATTGGACGGTTTAAAAGTTGCAGTGGATGGAAACGGACCCAGTTGATCAAAGGTCAGAGTTCATGTCATCATAAATATAACCATTTTGATAGTGAACAATTCAAAACATACAATAGTCAGTTTCATACCATTCTGTGACTTTTATAGGTAACAGTAAAGAACTACTTCATAAACTTAGCAAACTTGCATTGTTTCTCCCAAATAAATGTAACCACGTTTCAAACGTTAATGGTGAAGCTAACTTTCCATGCTCAAGTTTACACAACTTGGTCATTTATGAAGCAAGCAAATTATGCACAAGTTGGCCTTTCTTGTCACAAAGAACGGTTAATTTTGTTGTCACCATTGAATGAACAAAACTGATAGTTAATGTTACTTGTCTCAGATAATGTCATTTTGTATATGTTCAGCACATGCTTTGTCTTAATAAATTAGCTATTCTTTTTGAAGCAGATTTACCTGTTGGCAATATTACTTATAAAAAAAATGTCTTCTTTTTTTCTGGTCCAGATGCTGAATTTTCAAAAGTTCTTACTTTATTCGATTCGACATCATTTGGTGCAATGGTTGAATCCAAAGGGAAGGTAACACTTAGCAATCATCTTCTTTTTTTTTTCATTTTGACTTTTCAAATTAAGTTAACATACTCTTGTTTGGCAAATCTTTGCTAGGAAAAATTGTGAGCAGATTTTATGTAAAGTTTTGATATGAATGAAAGCTGTATTATAAAGATAAAATGTCCTACATTTTGTAGACAATCATGATCTTGAATTGAATGTGAAATAGATTTCACCTTCCTGGAAATGATTGGGCTCCCCTAACACATTTCATTTTAAATTTAGTCTGATTGATTGATCGATCGATTGATTATATGATACTACCAAAACAGTCAGAAAGATATCTGTTCTAACCACTTTAACAGGTTTAAATCCTGTCCTACTCAATATTTGTTCGCAGACCGTTCAAATATCGTGCATAGTTTGCCAATTAGCACTTTAATGATCATTAACAAACACCTTATTACAAACCTCTGTATGGAAAGTTTCTGCAAATTGCATTCTGGTTGACCATTTTGCTATTAAGTCATATATCCAAACTATTTGATCTAAACAGCTTAACATTCATCAATGGGCAAAGTGGGAGCTAGAAGTTACGCCACACTTGGATTTATTGTCAGACACTGAAAGGTGAGAATTCGTCATAGGTTTTCTTATTTTTGTCTGTAACTACCTTTAAATATTTTCTGAGAGATTTACCATGACTACAGTGGACCAGTTGACCTTCAAAATTAATTAATTACTTTAAATTAATTACCTTATATGTTATGCAAGAACATTAACCCTGGCCTTATTTTACATCCTTTGGAATTCCTGTTTGTGTAGTCCTTGTTTAACCGAGGTTTTTTTTCTCTCTTTTTTATTTGTAATCTATCATTGCTCCAGCTCAAAAGGGCTGTCTCAATGTGAAATACATTATGAATAAAAACCTGAATTATTTAATAGAACAAGAATTTCACTTAAGCTATGTAATTCCTAGTTTTTAAAGCAGTCGAAATAAATTGATATCATATAGGCCAGAAAATGCTTTCAATGAATAAAAGATGTTTATAAGCAATTATAAAATGTTTGACAATGAAATTTGCAACATATATAAATATTTTTTTGTCTCAGACACAACTACCACCATCTTGTTATGTTTAGTGAGTTTCTGCCCCAACTGAAAGAAACAACAGACAACATCTACTGGTCAGCAGGGAGAATCATCCTCAACGCCATCTTGGATTTGAACAAAGAACAATATTTGGACACAACACCAAACAAACTGGATGTTAAATTGACCAGTCAAAGAGACTTGGTTCTTCTAGTTTCTGTAAGTATAACTACATCATGCCCAGGGGGGGGGGGCTCCTCCCCCTTTCCCCTCCCTCAAGCCTTCTTTTGGTATTTGCTAGAAAAATAATTTTGATTGCTACAATAAGGATCGCAGCGGAGAATGTTACCTGTGTCATGTGGGCATTCCTTACTTGGTACAAATGGTTTCTATATGCACTGTTATTTTGGTAGTAATTCCAGTATTAACCAATGCCTAATTATTAAATCCATTGGGTGAAAAACAACAGTGGTGTCTTTTGTTACAGAGGATACAATTTTACTTTGGTACATTACAAAAGGGGTGCATTGGACAGGAAGTGGAACTTGTTTCAGTACAATCATGAAATTCAACAAGCAAATAAATAATTCAAATCTTATTTAGTCAACAAAAAAAAATCATTGTAAATGGTCCTGCTTTCTGTTTTCGGACAGGAGTTGTTATCCGCTATGCCACCTCAGGCTGACACAAGTAGCAACAAAGTCTTCCTCTTGGGTTTAATAGAGGAGAGATGCGGTGAGTTGAGGGCAGGCTTGAATGCAGAGTCGGTCACATCGGCTACTGAAAGAGAGATGGAATCTTTTATCAGGTGAGAGAATTATGTGTTTATGAAGCTCTTAAGAGTTGAGTGTGTCATGTCATATACTGAGGAATGTTCATTGCTACTGAAGAATATTTTGCAGTATCAATTGAATGCGATTTATCTTCTCACATGTACGTAACAAGTCAGTAAAGGGCACCTACAGTTCAATCTTCTACAGTCAATACATTTGATGGGTATCAGTAAACAAGGATTTTGTTACAGTGCTAGTGACCACCTAGCAAACAGAGACGGTTTTTAGGGAGGGAGGGTGTGGTGTGATGTAGGTTCAGGACAGGGTCCAAATGGGATGCAGTGAGAGGCTAGTATAATATCAATAGAGAGAATGAGATGTTTGTCGATTCCTTACAGCAGTACTAAAAACTCAGTTAAAGGCATTGAGGACTCGCCCCAAACTGTGTGCCACCCTCTGAAAAATTTAACTTTCCGTTGCTTGCAAGTGAAGTTTTTTTCTTGTCGCTACAAAATGCAGACAGTAATGAAACGTGATACCTTGTTGTCTTTTATCTAGACCTGAGATTTCCATCGCTGCTATGTACACGTGTTATGGGTATTGACCATAGCTGTGTGTACTGACTGTACACTAGTGTCTAATTACTGACGGTAGCAAGCTGTGTGTGTATTTTCTGGGATCGATGGTGGTGTCTAACACTTCTGTGACACCTCATTTAAAACTTGGTCAGATTACCAGCACAAGACATTTCTTTGTGCGCGAGTCTTCACACCCTTTAAGCTAGGAATAATCCATGCAGTGACATGGTTGCCTTGTTAAAACAGGTTGATACTGAAGTCTGCAATTGGATTAACTCATAATGTGCAGAATTGGTATCCCTTGTGAGTATTTAGCTTTCGAAATTCTCATGCAGGAACTGGATAAAAAGTACAGCTGAGAGATTATTTGTTCACACTGCACAATAAAATCCATTTGTTTCCTGTTTCCTTTTATTTCGATCTGTCTGTTTAGAATCCTGCTGTGTCTTCCTCCGACTTTCGTTATCTCCAACCACCAATCACAATCCCCTTCTGAACACCTTCTTGAACATCTGGCTCAGTTTTTGGAAAATCATGTGAGTCTTTAGTTCTTTGGCATCAGTAAATTAAATCAAGTTTCCAATTTACAACAGATTCACCATCATGGCAGATATTTCTGTCAAATATAGGGTATTCTCTTGTGGTCACACTAAAAAGGTTTTATTGATTATTCACATTATCTTGTTGGATGTTATCACCGTTGCTTCTCTGCAAGTGAGGCTGTGAATAGCTATTAATTCTTGATATCAAATTTTGAGACATACACAGGCCTCCCTCAAAATTTTAGCTATTTCTGGCTAAATGCTAGTATAAAAAGAAAAATCTTTTATTTTTCGCCCAGTTCGTGTCAAGAAAATTAACAGGTGATATGTCTGTTAATAATCGTCAGTCAAAATATCTGCACAATTTCTGTTCCTAACCTAAGCCCTGCCTTTTTTATTGGGCTGCTCTCAAAAGCCAGTATAGGTAACTGATGATGCAAGTTAGGAAAATGCAGTGAGAAATTGATTTTACACAGAACTTTTTAAGCACTCACACTTGGCTGAAGTAGCTAAAATTATGTACTTGTAGGGCTACAGTTTATACAAGATCTCTTTGACATGATATTCTGTAAAAGTCTTAACCTTGAATGGAAGTAACTTTCTGATAACTAGACTTCTATCAGAAACTAACAAATTTAATGAGAAATGTGTAGTTTCTCTGTCAAAGTGAAAAAGCAGAAACACCTATTGGATTTGAACCATTGATCACTTCACTTTTTAAACCTTTGCATAACTTTCTAGTTTTTTTTCTGTAAATTATTCACTTAAAACTAAAAAATAATGAATTCATAAGAAAAGAAATTCACACAGTTTTAAGGTAACTTAGTATGTTTAATGCTCACATGACCTTTGCTCCATACATTGACCTATAAAGGGTACATTTACAAGCCTGAATTTGTATTGTACATTAGAAAGGAGATAATATCTTGAAGTTTTGGCTTTTGACATTGTCCATTTTCAGATCTGTCATATCTTAGCAGTAACACAACTATGTCATTTGATACATGTTGTCCACATATTTCCTGCCTTCTATTCATAAATCTTGCATTCATAAATCCTGTATTCATAATTCCTGTATTTGTAAATCCTGTATTCATAAATCTAAATCCTGTTATGACTGTCTCAGCTTGTGTGTCTAGTATTAATGTAGCTCCATTAAACTGTTAATTACCACTAAAGATGTAACAGATTTACACCATACCTGGTTGGTTCTTTTTGTCAACAGAGACAAGATTTGATGGATGAACCAACATTCCTGCCCTTCCCGATCACAGTTCACATTTTCAAAGTAAGAAACCGTTTTACGTTCACTTTATTTCCTGATGAAATGTATCACACGGTTGTTGTTACTGTAACTGCAATGAAAAATTTTCATGGCGGGAGAGGGGAAGGAGAGGAAAAAAGTTAGTTGTATGCACTTGTATTACATTTTGCTCTTTTAATTAATTAATTGATGTTCATGCAATAATTAATGTTCATGCATCAGTATTGCTTTGTCCAATTTGGGAAGATACCCTTATCCCCTCTCCCACCCACCCTTCCACCCTCCCTCCCTCCCTCCCTCTCCCACCCTCCCCTCACTTGAACAAGATTATAGTAGAATGTAGGAAATGCTATAATCCTTTTCCATTCTCCTAGCATTATGTTGGCATCAGAAACTTTTCTTTGTCAAAATAGTTAAAGGGATTTTATGAATATGAATTAAGGATGAAGTGATAATTGAAATATTTCATTATTTTTGTGTTTTTTTATGCTAAAAAAAAGGCTTTTTTGATGGTGCCGGATTCTATCTCATCCTTGGACACAACGTTGGGGAGGATCTTTCACCTCTCTCCATTACTTCAGATATCATTTATGGTAAATAATTCAAACAAAACAGAAATAAACTATTTGTTCTTCATTGTGTAGTTCTTGAATTATACTTAACCTCCATTGCTGCATTCTGTAGATGGTATTTGTCTGTCTGTGTTTGTGAGTGTGTGTGTCTGTGTAAATTTCAGAGTATTAAGCCGCAGGTAAGACAAACTGTGTTTTCAATATCATTAATTCGAGTAGAGTCGGCATGAACAGAAATCTGATCATGTCACTGTTTTTCGTATAAAATGAAAGATATTTGTCTCGTTTTATAATAATTGCTTCTTTCATAGATCAGCAGGCATCAATCAACAAGTTAATACTTTTTCTTCAACATTTGAAGGTTCACTGGTCACAGATGAAGGCCTTTGTCATGAAGGATACTTGGAGGTCAAAGGTCATCAAGGATTTCCATGTAGTACAGGAGTGGGCCAAAGATCCCAAGTCACAGTTACCATTCTTATCAAGTACTTTGGATCACAATTTACTGCAATCGTCGGCTGTTTTTGCTAACATTTATCAGAATTCTACCAATCTGTCGGAAGAATTTATGGATTCTTTTTGTCACAATTCTGAAACACAGGTAAAGAAACTTTTTACTCCAAAATTGTATAAACGTGACCCCTATTTCCTTAGTTAACTCTTTGATTATCTCAACATAATATTTATATCGGATGCTAAAGATGTTTGATTATCCCATGTGAGCTTCACTAAACTCTTGGGTTAATCTGACATTTAAGGGAACAACTGTAAGGGTCAATAAATAAAGCTATAGATAATATATAGATCAAACTGTGGCTCATCCCAACAGAGACCAAACTGTCGCTGGGTGTCTCACAAAAAAACAGTCTAATCAGAATTTTGTAGAAGTCCTATATAGACAAGAGTTTGAATTACAATTGGCTGTGTGGCGTGGCTTTTGACCTTATGAGTCATGTGTTTGGCTTTAGCGGGATTGAAACAGTGTCTCCCAGCATTACCAGTCCTGTGCTCTACTTACTGAGCTTTGTACCGGTTAGTTGGTGGTGATCCCTATGTAACCATTCTTTGCTGTGGGCGACCGTCAGAATCCACATTACTTTGCGTACCGTTTAACCAGCAATCACACCACAGTTTCATGTTGTACAATCATAAAGCAATAGGTATATGATTTCAAGAGAATATAGGGATTTTCATTTAAGATTCATAATTCGTAAAACAACAATGGGTAACTGACGTTCAGATTATTTATATTATTAATTCCCAATCAGTTCTCCACTATTGTCTAATTTCCAGCATCAAAACAACAACATTAACATAGTCTTAGGATCACTATTGGCCTGGTTGCATAATTTCTTAGTATTCCTCTGTTATCTCCACTAAATGATGATCAAACTCACTTCAAATTATTAATTTTTTCCATTGGCTATACTTTACATCTTTCCAACTACTTCATATTGCTCTTACAGCTGATCAATCATTGCAATGGCTGACTGACGGAGGTATAAATGAGGAATTACTTAGCATGAAGTTGGTCCTGAAGGAACATCCCTTTAAAGATATATACTCTCTATCAAAACAGGAAAATGTAATTTTTCACAACATCCACAACAGGTGAACTGGAGACTATCCTTACTTTTGGCCAAACAATGTGTTATGAGTGGTCAAAGTTGTCACCCACAAATCTTATCTGGTTCTGCTTGGGACTAGTACCCTGGATGAAGCTAGTTTCAGGTCGCACATGGTAATTTTGCTTTTAATAAAATAAATGGTATCTTTCTGACCTTTAACTCCCTTCATTTATCAGGTTTCGCAGACATTTGCAGAGTTTCTGGTGAGTCAATCTGCCTGGCATATTCTTCATCAAACTGAGCACAACTTTTACTTTACAATGCTAGTGGCCATTCTTCAGCTGGATTCTACCATTTTGCTGCCTGTTTTCTCAGGTACTATGTTGTTTATGTTGTTTACTGCTATGTTGTTTATGTTGTTTATTGCTATGCTAGGATTGCAGTCATTATACCCACGACTGGAGCCCTGTTACTCCTTCATAGTTTATAAACTATCATTCCCATCCTCCACAGCTAGGGTCAAAACTGTGTTTCAATTTATTGCTTCTTTCCTTTAAACTTAACCTATCCAAATGTCTTATGTCACATCCCCCCTCCCCCCAAAAAAATGTATAAATATAAAATTATTCCTTACAAAATGCAAACAAAAAAGGACACCTTTTTTTCATGTACTTAATTCATCTCTCCTCTTTAAACTTTTGAGTCGATACACCATATAATTTTTCTTTGATGAAAACCCTGATAGTATTTAAACATTAGGTCAAATATAATAGTACCATTCTGGACTCTTAATTTTTCTGATATAATTTTTTTCCCCTCTTTTATGTCTCTTTTAGATACTTCTTCCTTAAAAGATAAAGTTCTCCATCCATCATCTGTCTCTCTGTTTCCAGTCGTTTTCTTCAGGTAAAGATGTAGAAATGGGACACTGTCTTACTGCTGTTAGAGAGTATTATATGTAGTATTAGTTCTTGAGTGATGACAATGACAGTCTCAACTTATTGTAAAGTAAACTGGATGCCTTTCACCTATCAGATATACTAACAACTTCAATCAAGTTATGTGTTGTAGAGTGGAGTTGTCCAAAAAGGGGGGGGGGGAGAGGAGGGGGGTAGTTAGCCACAGTTAATGACATCAGGTTCAGCCCCAAACCTGTTATATATTAAGTGTGATGTTGACTAAGTGTGTTTGTTGGTTGTTGTTTGTTTAACGTTTATTTTATGCATTATGGTTTTTGTGACATAAATGCAACAAAATTAAAAGAGTAGTTTCCCATTAAAAGTGTTTGAAAGCAGACTTAAGCTACAATTGTAACTAGTTTCTTCAACTGTGATACAACCTAGTATATTACTTGATAATATTAAAAAATATTGCAGTATATTTGATGAAGTGGATATGGTAGGAAGTGGATTAGCATTGTACAAATTTTTGTTGAAGACTTGCTGTTTTTCTTATTGTTATCTACTTTGCAGAATATTTGAAGAATATCGTGGATCAGATTGGTTAAAGTGTCTCCCTTCTGAGTCATTCCTTGCCACTGCCATCAAATGCCACATCAACCAGAAGAAACTCTATCTTGATTCAGAGCTGTTTCATCTGCAATCACCAAGAGAAACATCACAAGCTGTTGAGGTGGGGATATATGTCTTTACATTGTCATTGTCTAATTTATTATTGTTATCATTCTGTGAAAAAGTGAGAAACTTGAATCATAACTTTTACAAATGGTTTGTGGGATTGATTATGCCTTGCCAAAACCAAACACTTTTTTATTGTTATTGATGGTTTTTATTTATATAGGTATGTATTGATGTATGGGTGTGCGTGTGTGTATGTGTTATGTATGCGTGGATGTGTGTATGTACGTATGTATGTAACACCTTGGTTTTTAACCATTACAGCTCACAAGTACACTTTTATTAAACTTCATCCTTGGCTGGAGTAGTCTATGTTGACAAGCATTTGGAGCTTTCCCTAAGCTGCACATTTTATTTCTGTTAATGAGGGGGGGGGGGGTGCTGGGGGGACTGGACTCCATGCACATCATATAGTCACCTATAGTTATAGTTCCCTATTGGGAAAGTTGTAGAAAATGTTTGAGACTTTTAATATATCCCTTTCTGCTATGATAATTTGAGTAGATTTAATATCTACATTTTCTTGTTTCAGCTTTTGTCAGTGGAATATCTGTCCAATTGCAATCACATGATGGAGAGTATCATCAGCCAATCATCTCACCAAGCAATAGAAAGCTTGCCAGATAATCTGGTCAGGAAATGTTCATCTGAAATACAGTCCTATATAAGAAGACACCGAGCATCAACGTAGAAGTAGCTGTATTGAAAGATATACTGAAACTGTCTGTCTGTAAAAGAAAAGAGGACAAGTGCTGGTTTTTCTTTGGAAACATAAAAGAAATGGCAGCTGTGGTGATTCAAACTGTTTGTAATGACTCTTTAGGTGGGGCTGTTGGTAAACTGAATATTTATATTATTCAGTTTAAATGCTTCTGGTTCAGTACTTTCCAAAAAAATACTACTCAAATGTTTGCTGAATTAGTCAAATTTACGGTCATTTCATTTCTAAATGTATCCTCTCCATGTGTTTTCCCCTGAATTTTGGTGTATAGTTGGTGCATCCTGAAAACTGGTCATAATAGTGTTTTCTTTCCATTTTGATGCATTAACAGGAACGTATAAAATGGTGATTTTCTTAAAGGGTAAGAATGACACATGATATTAAACATGATGAAATTTGTTTCTTACAAAGAACAAAATACTTTTGTTTGATCGTTGTTGTGCTTTTGTTTTCTGTTTTTCCCCCCGAGTACATTCTTTTCACTTCAGATAAACAAAAAATAAACTGATAAAGGTTACACCATTAGTAATCATTATTGGTTCCTTCTATATATCTGCATATTATTCCAGAAAGAAGGATATGTTGCAATGAACCAACCATACATCAGAGGCATTGAGAATCAGATTCGGCCCCAGGGATGTCTATATTGCTCCCATTTGATGGACTGTTTTACTTGAATAAATTATGATAATGTGATCTTATTATTCCATATATTCTCAGGCCCTTTGCATATTTTCTCTGCAGGCTGTAGTCCCTCCTGACACCCCCCTTTGCCCTCCCCTCATCAGCATGATCACATATCTCGATGTGATAAGATTGTCTTTAGTTGGTGGTATTTTGAAAACTTTGTGAAACAGTAGCTCATCTTGCTTGGCATGACCATGGTCTGACCCACAACCATCCAGATTCTGTACTTTGTGGATTTTAAAGTTCGGACATATAGGACTTAATTGTTTTCTCACCTCAGCCAAGATTGATAGTGAAGGAGTGAGAGCCACTGTGAAAGGTATACCCATCTCCAGAGTGGCACATGAAATATTGTGTGGTTGAAGGTATCATATGTTTTGGTTTGCATCATTCTTTGAGTTTCAACGTTTCAGTATATCACCTTGTAAGTTCAGAAAGATATGCAGACAACCACGAATGTTTCAATAACTTATCTTCTTTAAAATTGCAATATTTTACGCAAGGTCCACGAAAGAAGCCAGAGTTAAACTACAAGTGAATGTCACCAGCCATTTAATGAATAAACTTTTTCTGTCTCTAAAACTGATGTTTTTCAAGGTTAGCGAGTCAGGGAAAAGATTCATGCTTTCAATCCAAACCTTGGTGACAAGCTCATCGTTTCTGGAACAGAACAGTTGCTGGAGGATTACAAGAAACCAGACGAAGTGAAGACGTCTCCCTTGGTTGAATGAAGCACTAGCAGGAAATGTTGTTGCCTACAAGTCATCTGACATTCAGGTGGGTTCACCTTATGAATAGGAATCAGGGTTACGCAATAGTGGCTGTGCTAGTTTTAAAGTTTATTTCCCAACTCATGGCAAAATTTTAAGTCCAAGTGATCATTAAAACAATGTTTACTTGCAGGAAATACTTTGGACAAATATCAATTATTGAACCTAAATGTCCATACTCTGCCATCCCTTGTGCTAGTCTGCATAAAGCCATGGTCCTTCCCCTGCTTGCTAATATTAAGTGTTAACGCAAACTTTTATAGACTTATTTGTTATTTCCATATCATTCTGAAAATGAAGACCTCTGAAATATGTGAAAGACACTATAATGTACATGTATGATACATTTGAAATCAAACCAATAATCCTGCGGAAGGTTTAGTTGTCCTACATGTTTTTTTGTGTATGTTTTGTAGTTTTTAGGGATATTAATGGTGTCATCATAAATTAACCAACTGAAAAAAGATGACAAGTTTGATTATTGTCTTTAAGTACATTTCTGTTGTTCAACTGATAAGGATGTGAACTCAATATAGTTGTCTCATTAATGAATGTTCAAAATGAATCTTGCAACACCTCACAGTTTTTTTTTTCAACAGGTTGCTGGCTTCCTTCTACATTTTATCTTGTGAGATGGCCATTCACCCCATAAGAGCACAAGTCCTTCCTCTGCAAGATCCAGCAAAGCCACGAGGAACATCCTGAACAGAAAATTTTGTTTGGAGAAAATGGAACATTACCCAAAGGCAAAAACCACAATCAAAGCCATGATAAACTGAGAAGAGGACTAACACTCCGCACTGCATTGGATGTTTGCATTGATCATTTTAAAGGTAAGTTCACCTCTCTAAACCATTAAAAGAACACAGAAAAAATATATACTCATATGAGAATTGCAAATCATCCTTTTAGCTCTGCTAAAGATATGTCTTTATGCGGATACAGTCATAGCCAATATAAATGATGGTTGTGTTTGAGCATGGAGGTAAGTTTTTACCTCCATGGTTTGAGTGAGGAGGGAGGCTGTATTCTGGAAAAATGGGTGTAATTTACCTTTATATTTTCATTTACATTCCGGTCTTTCCAGATATAAATTAATATGGTATCCCTTCAAGTTAACCTAATTATTTAGTACTGGTAGGTCTCATAAATTATTTTATGTTTTATTCTCTTAGTATTTTAGAGTTATGGGTGATCATAAAATATGTTATTTAAACACTAATAGCAAAACTGTCACAGAGACAACGCTCAATAAAGTTGAACATGTGGGCTGAGGTTGTTTACCGTTTTATTTCGCACATATGGAGTGATTGAACCACGGTGAAAACTATAAAAATATAATATCAAAACTAACATCATATACAAACATTGGGCAAAACCTGAATTCACACATATCAATCATAAAATATTACTGAATAAGATTTCCCATTAAAAATATTGCACAAAAGGAAGAAACATTTAACAATTTTTTAAAATGAAACACACTAAAATCGGAGAGTAAAATCAAAACTTATTACAGTCTTGACAATAACAATGCTGAACTTTACGATCATTGCCGGACAGAACTACCAGCACAGCAAACAGTGACATTCAAGGTTTACGGCTTCTTTCTGGAGAATGTACAGAATTTCAATAAAATAATAAACTCTGGAGAAATACTCTTCAAAGACAATACTTTAACTTAAGATACCCTTACAAACAAGCAAAACAACAAATACACTTGAAGGCAATAAAGATAACAGGCACAAGCATATATAGCAAAGCACATTAAATGCAAATCTGTAAACTATGATGATAAACAAGTAAACAATAATGATACCTAACGGGTAGCCTTAAAAGCCTCTATAAAACATTCTCTATTAAAGTACTTACATACTATTTATTTAGAATTTCGCAACCAGAGCACAAGCAACACCACTCCAAACCAAGAGAGGAATGAAGCATGCAACTAGCACAGTACAAACATACAGTATGCAAAGAAGAGAGGTGGGTGTAAAAGGCCACACCCTAAACACCATTGCGCGAGGGCGCAGTGACCCTTGACCGACCTCAACCCAACGGAAATTTCCCTTACAACCACACTCAGGGAAACATATCAGCAACATGAATATGCCATATTCAAGTATACAAATGCTTACTTCAAAACAGGCGAATTTAACATAATACTGCCCAAACACCTCAATACCCACATGAAAAACGGGGCTACATTCGGCTTAGAGTACAAATGCCGCAAGCCCCAAGTACCCTCTTGACCAACGGCATTCTCTTAATAACCCCAAAATTGTTATAATACTTAGCACCAACTCGACATCAACATGGGCAATACTATGTATATCTGCTAATATCCAAACTTTACAATATCTCCATATTTTACGAAACTCTCTTCTGCCATACATTATAATATTTGGATGTGTTTTATTTGCTGTTTTACATATACACATTATAACTGTTGCAAAATTATTTTTATTCCTTAACACCCGATGGGAATTTTTTTTCTATCATATTGCACTGACACAGAAGCCCCATCCGAACTGTAACAATCACCACCAGAAGAGAAACAGAACCAGGAACCACCCGGCCACATCTTTTCACTGAACTGCCTTGTTATTTATTCTTTAAGGTTTTCAATGGAGGCGCCCCAACAGTAAGGCTATTATTTCCTAATTTGTTATCGTTTATAATATATTAATATTAATATATAAATATGTTATAATAATACTAATTATCGACTAAATGGCTAAAGTTGACTCAAGTCCCCTGCACTCTGTTGTCCAGTTTCTTATTTATTTTGTCTTTGTGTCTCCAAGATAATGCTTAGAAGTCCTCACACTTCCTGAGCATTAGGATTTCCATGGACCAAAGTTTAGTAAGAAACCAACAACTCAACAAGAACCCATAGTGTTTATTTTCTCATACATCTGTTTTGAAGGAGTTGTACATCCCCTAACGAATGAGTTCTCACTATGATGTTTACTTTTGTTTTGTAAGACCTAATATCATCAAAGGTTGATATTAACATCCCTTCTGAAAGTGAGGACAGTAACACATCAGTAACACAAGACAGTAACACAGAAGACAGTAACACATCCAGTTTCAATTTATTTGGAGAAGAGAATGTAGATAGTGATTCATCAGAATATGACAATGACGGATTGACGGTCCTTTGGTTAGAAAGCCTTTCCACTCATTTACAGTAACATTATCCTGGATGTGCAGTACTGTCCATTACTAAGGAAGATTGTAAGATTTTATGTATTATGTTCCATTGCTTCCTTTATGGAATAAACATGGAATATTTTTATAATTCAAATTATTTGAAATAAAGGCTCGCAGTAGGGAGTAGAAAGAGCTTCCTTTAGTTTAAAGTTCATACAGTGTACAGTTAGATAGAAGAAAGACCCCCAATAGCTCAGTTATCACCTCTGGCTACTCTGGTTTTCACTTATAATTCTTTCTGAATTGTAGGAATACCTGTGCTTCCAGATGTTTTTGTTTGAGACTATCACTTTACATGAATTATGTAAGTATATTGTAAAACTAACTAAATGGGCATTTACTGTAATTCATGAAGTATGGGTTCATTTCAATGCTGTTATTTCTTACTCCTTATTTATTCATTATTATACCATAATTCCATCTTTATTCAAGAATCTATTGTGCTGTCTTGTGACTGATGATGCAAGTGTCGACCCAGAGGATGGCACACCTGGCGATGCAGACAATGACCAAACAGCTAAAGTCAATGATACTGTAGAGAGTAAACAGCCATTTGTCTTGTGTAAAAGTGATGTAACGACACGTCAAAGCTCCTTGTTTGTCGTTAGCGTTGACATGTATTTTCTCCAATGAAATGTTCAAACTTGGGTTGATTCTTTACATTATTAGACGCTTTACGGGAATTGTTTGTTTGATAAAATCTTATAAGGGGTGTCACTTGCTTGATTTATGAACAACTGTTTAGGGGGAACTCTCTCTTGTTGCCCTATTTTGGAGGTCACTGAGTAGGACGTCTAGGTCATGTTCCAGGGGCCAAAAACGTTAGGTCTGGGTAAATCTTAACCAGCACGCATGTCGTATTTTATCTTGTTTTATTGGTTGGTGGTTGTAGACTGGGCGTGGTTTATGTTTCTAATAGGGTTAAGTGTAGGTTCACACGTTGTAGGTATAGGAAGTAGTTTCTGTTTAAAAGCAACTGCGGGCTCGGACTTTAGGGAGGAGAACGGTTCTGACCATGAGTTAGGAGGAGAACGGTTCTGACCATGAGTTAGGAGGAGAACGAGTCATCTATTGGCGTAAACAGCGGTGGACCAGCCCAGGAAGTCCGGGATCGGACGACGAGTACCAAAAAGACCAGGTTCAACATTCCCGCTATCTGCGCCGCCGTTCACCATTCCCGTCTACTGCGCCGCTGTTCACCATTCCGCCGCCGTTCACCATTCCGCCAACTACGCCAAGGGTCAACATTCCTGCAACCACGCCGAAATTCAACCCCCAATCTTCAGCGCCGAGGTCTATCGTTCTGCCCTCCGCGCCGAGACCCGCCATTAGTTATGTACTGTGTTGTATTGAACTTCATCGACTTCTGAGCATGTGTTAAAACCTGGTTTCGTATTTAATAATTGCCTCTGTAATGCACGACCACTGTGCACCATCTTGACATGTATATAGATCGCTAATAAACGTTTAATCTTTAATATCTCCTGTCGACAGCCTCATTCCTGTGTTCCTGCATTTCCACTCTTCCTTGCGCACACCACCGAGGACGGCGCGTTACAGTAAGTTGGCCTGACATTTCAATCAGGATCTTCTTCAAAGGCTAAAGAGGCTGACGAAATTTGGAACAAAAACAGAAATCTTGGTAACCACAACCATAATAAGGAAGTGCATCAAGGTCAATGTTTTGACCTTATTGTTATTAAAGAGGCCCCAAAATGGACGTTCTGTCAGCATTTAGGTACGTTCTATGTTCAGATTGTTATGGTTATTACTTATTACCACATCAAAATGCTCTGGTTTCACAGAAATTGTCAGCTACAGTCTGATAACACCCAAAAGTCATCCACACATGTGAAGGAGGGAAGGGCACTTCTACCCTCTAAAGGAAATACTTCTGGACCATTTAAAACAGTTGTGGACTGTATGATTCCAGATGATATCACATTGATTGCCAAAACAGACATTGACATTTTGGACGTGGGCCAAAAGGAATCAGACAAAAGTAGTTCTTCTCAGAGAGGAGAAAGATTGCCAAACTGTTCAACGTCACAAAAAATTGGCATAAAAAAGTGCAGCAGCTGATCTTGTTACTGTCTGGGCCTTTAATACTACCTTGAATGGTGCACGTTGTCTATCTGGAAACAACGAAGAGACACAAGAACATGCCCATTATTTGAATACTCCACGTTGTGCTTTGTAGTACATTAAAGAAGGTAGCAGAGATAAGGCTGCAGAGGTGGATGACTTTTTTAAAGTTAAAGATGGTGCAAGGCTGCAGAGGTGGATGACTTTTTTAAATTAAAAGATGGTGAGTGGAGGGCAAAGGTTAAAGCAGCAGCGTTGCGTCAACAAGAACAAACATGGAAGAAGCCGAGATTTCTCCCTCTCATCTCAGATTATGTGAAGTTTAATAAACTCCTACATGAAGAGGAGAAAGAGGGAAGTTGAAATGATTACCATTGAGGATTACTTAGCGCAAAAAGCAAGAAGCATCCAGTTCAAGATAAAATCCTCCAATCAGGCACTACCAAGAGGCTGGTTGCCAGAGCCAGTCTACAGGCTACTGTGGAGGACCAAATATTAAGTCCAAAGCAGATGTTTGACTGGGCTGATCAAAACATATCAGGGTTAGCGTTCTTCTTTGTCAGCAATGTTGAGGTTCAGGCAAATGCAGAGAAGTACAGACTAGTTGATAGGTTCTCGTCATCAAACACTATAGCAGGAACACGATCTCATCACAGTTTTATACCAATTGATGATGGAAAGATCGAGATGCGGCGACTCTCCAATGAGATTTAAGTACAAAATTGGCGGTAAGATTGAATCTTAAAAAGGAAACAGAACTAGGATGTGGAACGTACTAAATAAGGACATACGAAATGAAAATAATCACTGTATTTATACTCGTTGAGCTCTTCACAGTACACTTTTAAGATGGCTTGTCTCAGCAGTTACGTCGTAGAATTGTTCAGTTTTCTGAAGATAGAGGAGCAACACAGAAATCCGTGATGTTCTATTAGAGGAAGGTGTTTTGATCTACCTAACGACTATACGAAATACAGTTACGCGATGGCGTGTTCACCATACCATCAGAGACCTTCCCAGAAACAGAGCCAGAAGTAAACTTGGTCGAGAAGAGTTACAGTTTATTGATCAACTCATATCTGAAGATCATGAGATCACCTCTGTCCGTATCAAGAAAGGATAGAAGAAGAACTTGGATTGGCAGTCACATCGAGTGCAATTAGAAGAGCCCGCAGACAGAAACTTCAGTGGGTTTGCTCCAGGCCCCGTTATGCTCAACTGATACGACGGAAGAACCAAACCGCCCGACTGGAGTTTGCCATAAAATGCATCGAAACGAAGGATCTTTTCTTGAAAGCCATCTTCACAGCACAGATGAATGTTACGTAGAAATAGATCATACGGCGAAGATACAGTTCTGGAGAAGAGGGGAGTTGCCGAGACTTATCGGGAAGCCGAAACACCCAACGAAGGTGCACGTGTGGGCTGGGATTTCCTTGAGAGGTGCTACAGATATCATCATCTTTGATGAGATAATGAACAGCGAGTTCTATTGCAATCATCTTTTGCAGCATGGCCTACTTCCATTTGCTAGAGTCGCCTTTCCAGAAAGTAATTACCGTTTTATCCAGGACAACGACCCAAAGCACACCAGCCGGTTCACCAAGGCCTTCATGGCCGCCAATAACATCCATTGGTGGCAAACCCCTCCCGAAAGCCCAGACCTAAATCCGATAGAGATGGTGTGGCATGAGATGAAGCACTGCTTGAGGGTGGAGAAAAAGCCTTTCAACTTAGAAGATTTGAAGCGGATGATTGCGGAGTTCTGGCATGTACGTATTACACCAGAGAAGTGCCAGAGATACATCGCACATATACAGAAAGTCCTGCCGAAGGTGTTGGAGTTTGAGGGCAAGGCTACCGGACATTAGTGGGAGTGTCAAATTTCAACGGCTCTTAAAGGCCTATTCAACAATTTTGCGCGATTTTGTACGTAGTAAAACTGACCGCAAAAAACGTGAATAATGTTGCGAATTTCGTACAAAACTTTTCGTCCGAATTTTTCAACGATTTTTTAAATCGCGCAAAATCGCACAATTTCGAATAACGTCGAATAAAATCGTACAAAATCGCAGAATATCGTTTCTTCGAAATTGTACGATCGTGAAGCGATCACAGTACTGTAACTAAATGGGCATTTACTGTAATTCATGAAATAGGGGTTTGTTTTCAATGCTGTTATTTCTTACTTCTAATTTATTCATTATTATACCATATTATTTCCATCTTTATTCAAGAATCCATTGTGCTATCTTGTGACTGATGATGCAAGTGTCGACCCAGAGGATGGCACACCTGGCGATGCAGACGATGACCAAACAGCTTAAGTCAACAATACTGTAGAGAGTTAACAGCCATTTGTCTTCACGACACTTGGAGGGACAACCCCAAAATGGGACAAATACTCCTACTGCCTATTTTGTGAAGTAAGACAAACAAAGTTCTTGCATTACTGTTGAAATGCCCACCCCGAAGAAAATGAAGTAGCAAGAGCAATTCAGTTCGAAGAATTACCAAAGGCATTGATGGTGGAAAGATTGAGATGTGGCGACTCTCCAATGACCACCACTGCAACACTGTGCCTATTAGAGACCATGCAGATGAGAGAGAATCCAATTCAAATATTCCACCTCAGGCTCAGGCTGACCTGAAAGAGTACCAACCCGGGCGTTATGTCATCGCATGCATGTACGACAATGAGTGGTACATTGGTACCGTAGTGGAACGTTAAGAGGAAGAAAATGATGTCTTTGTGAAGTTCATGAAACAAACTAAGCACTCCAATGCACTCTCTTGGCCACAAAACACCCACATTGAGTGTTGGATACCATTCCAAGATATCATTTGTGTCATCGGTGCTCTAGAGTTACAGGGACATGGTTGCCGCCAGAACACTCTTCCTAATGTAGACTTAAAGACCATTCAAGCCATACTGCAAGCATTCATTAAGTAAAACAATTTGAAGTGTGCTAACTTGTATATGAACATCCATGTGTGGTATTGTAAGGACATTGAAGCATTTCAATGACATTCCTTATACTCCCAGGACAGGCCTCGTGAGAGTTGTGACAGTAGCAATGATATAAAAAATGCAATGTGCATGAAGCGTTAATGATGTGATTATGTCATTAACTTTAGCTAAAACAATTTGTTATGTTACTTTTTTATTCAGCTGACTGAAACAATGATACAGTGATCATATCACCAGAGGTTGATATTCACATCCCTTCCGAAAGTGATGACAGTAACACATCAGTAAAACAGAAGACAGTAACACATCCAGTTTCAATTTATTTGGAGAAGAGAATGTGGATAGTGATTCATCAGAATATGACAATGACGGATTGACTGTCCTTTGGTAAGAAAGCCTTTCCACTCAGTTACAGGATCATTATCCTGGATGTGCAGTAATTACTAAGGAAGACATATAGTGAGATTTTATGTATTATGTTCCAAAGCTTCCTTTATGGAATAAACATGGAATGTTTTTGTAATTCAAATTATTGGAAATAAAGGCTCCAGTATGGGATCAAAAATGCTTGCTTTTAAAAGTTTAAAGTTCATGCAGTGTACATTTAGATAGAGAAGAGACCCCCAATAGCTCAATTATCACTTCTGGCTACTTTTGCTTTCACTTATTATTCTTTCAGAATTGTAGGAATACCTGTGCTTCCGAATTTGGGTTTGAGACTATCACGTTGTTAATATCAAGAGTTAGTTTGTTGCAATTAAACATGCTGTAGCATTTTTCAGTGCCATGCTTTTGGGTGTCTGTGTGTGTGCTTTCAATGAAATATAAAAGTAGTAATGTAGGGTGATGTTGTTTCTGTATGGACCCAATATAAATAATATTATAAGCTAGCCGTGAATATCAATGTGACTTCCTTTTCAGAAACTAAATGGAGCCAATGTGTTCGATGTTGACCACAGTAAACTGTACGTTAGCAGAAAAAATCAAACAGAAATGATGGATGCTATCAATACAACACAACCATTGAGCGAGAGATTGATAGAAAGCTGAAAGAAAGTAAATTTGTTGGGATCATTGTGGATGAGAGCACAGACGTCGCAATAAACAAGAAATTAACAGTCTATGCAAGAATTGTTTTAAGAGGCATGCCGGAAGTTGTTTATGTTGACTGTGTGG
The DNA here is from genome assembly GCA_000934455.1 of Apostichopus parvimensis. Lineage (NCBI taxonomy): Eukaryota > Metazoa > Echinodermata > Holothuroidea > Aspidochirotida > Stichopodidae > Apostichopus > Apostichopus parvimensis. The sequence goes on along the minus strand of KN889382.1, from coordinate 10,773 downwards.
ACATAGAGGATGGCCGGGCTGTAACAATTGTTAAAGCTTTGGAGAAGTTATGGGAACAGAAGGACATGGAACTATCAAATATTGTGTCATTAAGCAGTGATGGGGCTAGTGTCATTACAGGCTGTCGGAATGGTGTTGGGGCGATATTGAAGCGACTGTACAACCCCCGACTTATCCATATCCATTGTGTAGCGCATCAACTTGCACTTGCCGCAGGAGACGCTTGTCGGGAAGTAAGCAGCTTCGAGGACTATTAGACGGTGGTGTGACAGGTGTATCGGTTATCGGAAAACGAAGAAGATTGTGAGATGGAGATGCAGGTCCAGAAGATGAATTTATAGAATTTAAACAATGGACTACTACTGGCAGGGCAGAGCTTTTAACAATAAATATGTCTGTAGGTGAATTTATTGAATCACTAATAGGTAAACTTGATCGACTCACTAAACATTCCTTCATTGCAAAGGCACAATCGAGATACTTCAAGATATGCAAAGAGGATTTGAAAAATGATGAAGCAGTTGTACTTCTGGATTTTGCAGAAAATTACAAATTTATCATACAGGATGAAGTCCAATCATATCATTGGAATCAGCAGTCTTGCAGCCTTCACCCAGTGTTCATTTACTATAAACAAAATGCTAATCTAACAGATGATTCTGTCTGCTTTATTTCTGATGACCTTAATCATGATGTTGACTTTGATCATGAAGTTTTGAATGGGACAGTAAAACACATAATGGAAAATATAAGTGACAAAATTACAAAAATTAAATATTTTAGTGATGGGTGTGCAGGACAATATAAAAACTGTAAAAATTTCATTAATTTATGCTTTCATGAAAAGGATTTCAATTTAACTTGTGAGTGGACATTTTTTGCAACCAGCCATGGGAAATCTCCCTGTGATGGCCTTGGTGGAACAATAAAACGGCTGACAGCTAGAGCAAGCCTGCAAAGACCCATGCAAAACCAAATTCTTACTGCTAAAGATGTTCATGACTTTTGCTGATCTTGTTACTTCCTGGGCCTTTAATTAATACCACCCTACTGTAAATGGTGCACGTCTATCTGAATACAATGAAGAGACACAAGAACATGCCCATTATGTGAAAGCTCCACGTTTGTGCTTTGAAGTGAAAGATCTAGCAATTGCTGAAAGAGCAAGATACATTAAAGAAGATAGCAGAGATAAGGCTGCAGAAGTGGATGACTTTTTGAAATTAAAAGATGGTGAGTGGAGGGCAAAGATAACAGTGCTCAGGAGCTTTGGGTCAACGAGAACAATCATCGAAGAAGCAGAAAATGCTCCTTTTCACCTCACATTGTGTGAAGTTAAATTCCTACATGAAGAGACAGACGTAAAAAACAAAATTAAAATCAATGGCATGAATGTAGACTCCTACAAGAACTTAGCAAAAGGTACCAATGATAAAATCGTCCTTTTAATAGAAGATGTTCGAGGGAAGTTGAAATGATTACTATTGAGGATTATTTAGAGCAAACAAACAAGAAGAATCCAGTTCAAGATGAAATCCTACGATCTATGACCACTGCTGAGAAGATTGCTATTGCCCGCCTCACAGTAATTATGGTACTTAGAGGAAAAAGGGGACGAGGGATCCCTGTGCTGTTGACACTGTCAATGCAGGAGAGCATCGACATACTTATCAGTTTCCACAGACAGAGTACAGTCCTCCCCAACTACATCTTCACA
>KN889381.1:23664-38005 GCA_000934455.1 Apostichopus parvimensis | reverse complement strand
ACCCTTTGTTTATTTTATTATTCTTGCTTTTTGTTTGTTTATATGGAGCATATATATGTGTACAATACTTTATCAGTGAACCAATTTTATGACCCATTTTCAAGGGAAACGACCTCATAGACTACGTCCCTATAGTATTCAACATGGTATAGTCCTGATCCTTCATTGGGTCACAAAGAAAAAAAGAAAGAAAAAATTAGGAAGGTAGCCAAAAAATTTGAAAGAAAGAAGATCGTAACTGATAATATTTGTGGGAAAATGTGGGAAACTTTGAACATAAATTAACTCCAAAGGTTGCATAATTAACACAATATTGCATGTCAGCATCCATAATCAGGTAACAATGTCTCAAAGGAGATGGGCCCTGATGGACCTCCCCCCATAGGTCCCTTCCCCAGGGCCATGACACCCGCCACTCGAGGGGTCATGAGGACCGAAATGGTGAAGGTGAGAAAGAGGATCACCAATTAAAAAAGTCTGAAAGCAATAGATCCACGTAATGCTAGATAGGATCACTTTTTATCAACTTTTTTGCTATAAAGTGAACACTTTCCAGTCATCAAATGTTTGAGTTTTTAGTTTTGGTTTTATTTTGTTCATGTAATTTCAAGCTTGGAAACCATAGACAGCTTTGACAAACATTTAACCATCGTTGAACAAGTGAAAAGAAATCAGATAAGCACATACTGTTGGGGTGGTCCCCTAGGTCAAGATAATTCTAGACAAGATATACTTAATTCCTAAATTCAGGTTGAACCTGGAAAATTTAATAAGGGAGTTGGAGGAGACGAAACATATGGTGGCCAATTTTAGCTCCATAATTGGGTACGGGGGGGGGGGGCCCTGAATGTTATAATAATGTAAGACATTACACAGTACAAATTGATATTCTGTAGTATCAAACCAAAGGGTTTTAAAAGTTTTGACAAGATGCATAATTTGTGACAATTTATGTAAAACTATTTAAAAACAGTCATTTTGCCTAGATCAATGTGGATATCATCTGTGGAATCCCATCCTCTCCACCCCCCCCCCCTGTCCCCAGCCCCAATGCACTCAGTTTCCAATTATACAGTCATGTATAACTGCTTGCCAATAACTGCTCTTTCACCTATGTACACATTGAATGATTGTTTTATTACTATGAGCAAACTGAGTCGATCTTACAGTCATGTGGTTTGTGCCCATCCCAATACCCCCGACCCCCACCCTTACCTTATCTTGTCTCAATATACACCCCAACCTACCATGCAGTTCCCATCAAGTCAAGTAATGTATGGTGTGTTTTATTGACCTATTTTATTATGTTTGCAGTTTAATATTTTTTTTCATAGAAATTTTGAAATTCACAAAAGCCAAGATGCATGAATATCATCCAGAGGTCTTTGTGAAGTGAGTGGCATATTCTATTGTGGTGGTCAACGTTTTGTGAACTTCATATATAACCTGTTCTAGAAGGAATTTAATATCTGATATCTAATTTGATACCACCTGGTTAGCTTTTATTTTAATTGTTTGTTTGTTATTTCAAGGGCGGCAAAATCTCTTTTAAGTGGTTAATTGGAATACTCCCGATTCTATTATTGTTAATTATTAGTAATAACAACAGATTTTGTTTTATATTATAGGTGTTATGAAAATATAAAAAAAAAGGTTGTGTTGTCGACCGTATTAGGCATTAATTACGACCTTCGCTGCACCCCATCAGACCACTAACGAAAAATTTAAAATACTTGAAATAGAGACCTTGACAAAGTCTTTGCATTCCTTACAAGAATGTAGAACTGTTCCCCTTTGACATTTAACCCTAGAAGTGTACTATCATGATTCTGCAATATTTTGACCATTACGTTCTGGGACTGACGAGGTAACTTTAACATTTTCTACACTTATTTCCTCCAGAAGAAGTAGACTAAGTTTTAATTTGAAATGCTCCACTTCTGTTCTGTTCATCAACCCTTCCACCTCTTCCTTCTCTCCTCCCCCCCCCCTGCCCCCTATCCTTCCCTCCAATTTTTTATCCTATCAAAGGGGAAGAATAAGAATATTTCCTCGCCCCTTTTGAATCACGAAGTGTTTGACCCTATTGATATTCTAAAAGTTGCCTCTGGTGAATTACAGTGCATTTGTTCCTTTGATTTTAACACTTTTGATAAGCTAAATGTGAAAAGGTTTTAGCACTCCATAATATTTTATGTAAAGGTTCACAAGTTCATTGAGAGACAGACAGACAGAAAAAAAGTACTCATGGAATGAGTGGTAGGATTGTTCTCCCTCTGTAGCTAGAAGAATTACAAATATTTAGAGAACTTTTGAATGACATGGGAAAGTTAAAAGGTATTGACTATTAGAGTTTTATAAAGTTCTTTGTAAACTTTGTGAGGAAATATTCAAGCACTTTCATGAAAATTCAAATAACTTTGCTTGAAGGTCGCCTCCCCCCCCCCCCCCCCCCCCCCCAAAAAAAAACCATATAAAACAGAAAAAAACCTGGCTTATATGTGAATGAGCTTTATGTAAATAAACTATCCCCCCCCCAAAAAAAAAAAAAATACTAGCACATTTTTTGTAAATTTATGGATGTTTGGAAAGTTAAATAAATAACAGAAACATCAGATCTTTCAAAAGTAAATGACCTGAATTGAACTGCAGAGAAGATAATTAATTATTAATGAAAGCAGAGGTTTATCCTAATTTAATACCATTAGATTTTATCTCTACTTTCAGTTTGTAGTAATGTCTACATTAATTTGTGATGATATTTAACACCCCCGGGTTGATTAGAGATGGTGACCTTTAAAAGTTGAGCATTTTGTATCGACTCAGCAGTCTACAGCTCGTTATATATTTAAACCTGCTGTGGATGCATTCCAAAACGATGAGAAATTTATAATTAATATTTGAATCAGTGCTGTTTAACTTAGCTGTTTTTATTGCTAGATAAACAAAACACTTGGGTGACCAGATATTCAGACCAGAATGGAAATATTGATTATATCAGTTTAATTGTATGCAGCTTTCATCTAATGCAACGTTATTTTGATTAGTGCATTGTACCATATAGTTTGGTCAAATTGTTTCAGATATTTGTGAGCCAATTAGATGTGAATACTTGAATGCTTAATCATTTCAGTAAATTAATATTCAATTAAAAACTTAATTAATGATCTTGTTTTATTATAAGTACTTCATTGCCCTGACACAACATCTCGAGTAAGCTTTATCAAATATGCAAATATGCAAATATGTCATTTCTGTTATATTCTTTTCTTCACACCCCCCCCCCCCCCCACCCCCTTCGTTACTTGAAAGCAAAGCTGACTTTAGTCAAGATAAGAAAATGCATTGTTGTGCAGTTTTAACTTTGATAAGAATCACTAATTTACCAGAGCAAATGCACAAAGTGGCTTTGAAGGTGAAAAGTCTGACATGGGTGGACACTTTTGATCGTGGTAGGACCTTAGGGGGAGTCTGTTCTTCTCGTTTCCTGTCATGATTTGAGGCAGCCCTTGAGGCATTCTACTTATGTAGTTGATTCCCAGACAATATTAGGGTACCTTTATCAATCATAATAGGTGCTAGACTTTGTTCCTGAAGAGAGATAAATAATGTTAATAAAAAAAAATTAAAAAGGGGGGGGGGGAACAAAAATGGGCCAATGTTTGAATTGAGTCAGTCTTTATGCACATGCACAGTGCTCATAAAGTAGGTCAAGAAGTGCACAATAGTTTGTTATTTTATGGACAGTCGCTTATCTAACACAGCAGGGGAAGGATTTTTATTATTTATTTTTGCTATGTTTTTTTTATATATTTTTTTTGCCAGTTTATTTAGAAGTTCTTAAATTTCTTTTATGTATTCTTGTCCTTGACTTTATAACTACTTATCTATATCTCTCACCCCACTTGTGATTTTATTGTTATAGCTACAAAAATGAATATTTGTGTTAAGTCAATGTTTAGCCAGATTCCTAACAAGCCTCTCATCTTTTGTTGTCGGAAATATTTAGGCCACTCGTCGTCGTACCTTGCTTTCCTTTTAACAGCAGCCAAAAACCAGGTCCTCTTATAAACATCAAACAACAAACTTATCTCAGATTGTTCATTACAGACAAACTTAACTGTTGACTTGTCCTACTTCAAATCTGGGTCAACCAGGGTTTGCTGTACCAATGTTCAAAGAGTGGGTGGGTGGTGGGTGAGTGGTCGAAGGGGGGGGGATGTGGGCTGGAATGAGGGAGGAAAGAGAGGTATGGAAACGGTAGATAGGATCGTAAGTTATTGAGTAATTCAACTTTAAAAATAGGTCTCAAACTTTATACGAAGGCACATAAGGACATAAGGCTGTACTCATTTTTTATAAATTGCAAAGTATGTGTGACATTTGTAAACTTTTTCACGGTGTTCACCATGTTACATGGTTTTGGATAGTTTTAAACTTTGTAGAAGTCGTAAATCTCTACTAAACCGTGTCAAACCGTACCTAACCGAGTGATAAAGAGTTACACATCCATGTCAGAATTATTTGATAATTGAATAGAATTATTTGAAAAATGTCATCAAAGTAAGACTAAATTACAGTCATTAAAGGAATTAGTATACAGTATAATAATAGCATGCCACAGTGTTACATGATAAGAAGGGCATCATGAACACATGATGAAAATAGGTGAATGAACTTCAACTCAATGTCAATCACGAACGATCTCAAAAATGTCAGGAGCTGGCTTTTGTTTTGAAACCGCTGCAACGTCCATCTGAAATTAATTTCTAATCAACCATGGACATTCATTTTTTTTTTAAGCGTCTCTTAAAAACTCATTTATTCCAAAAATTTACAGTGATTTGACTTGCATATTTGTGTACTTGTTTAAGCGCTTTGAGGCCTTTGCATAAAGTGCTCTATAAATATTTGCTTATTATTATTATTATTTTATAATCCTGTGAAATAACATTTTCACTCCGAAGTAGACGGACAAAAAAGAAAAGTTTTCCATTGATAAGAAGGATGGTTTTTGGGGGGAAATGAGATGGAAGGAAATATAAAACAAGTTGACAAGATTTTATAGAAAGGAAGATTAAAAGGAAGAAAAGACGGGTGTAACGACTGAGATATCAAATTAATTACCAATATGTCTGGATTCATGATGACAAAGTTTTGATTTAAATATATTTAAAAGATGAAATTTGAAGACCTTCAATAGCCATTTATTTTACCATAGAGGTGTTTTTAACAGAAAAAAAGACCATTAGCTGTAGATGTTGAAGAAAAGAGCAATTCAGCTTCATTTGCCGGCAGCAATTTTGTATTGCTCTAGTGTCGAGATTTATTTGCTAAATTGTTCCTTGAAATATATCCAAATGATTTGATTGTTTATTGCCTGCTACCATTTTTTAGCTTAAATGTGATTCAATCTTCTGTAAGTCATTCCCCAAAAAGCAAATTATTGTCCAATGTCATATCCTTGTGATTTACATGATTTTTTGTTTACTGTAGCCTATCATATGTGACCGAGAACAAACCACCCGATTGCTTAATGTTAGCCACCTTGGCGTGTTTTTGCCCACATGAATGAGGTGTTGACGAAATGGTAGTATTGGAAGGGAAAAATAGTCTAAACTTACATTCCCAAACAACTGTTTTTTAGTTTGAACAGTTTGGGATGCTATTGTAAATAATTTTACTATTTTCAATATTGGAAACATTGCTAACTCTTCACATTAATCCCTTTTGACAAATGTAAACAAAATTCAAACAACTAACATTTTTTGAACTGCAAGAGCTCCTACCATTGCATGAAAGGGAAAATGTAAGAAGGAGTGGGACAAGCAGAACCTCAGTGGAATGTGAAACTTTTAAGGATCCCAAATTCTATTTAATGGACCTGGAATGGTTGAAATATATGTGGGGGAAAATATTTAAAAAGACTTCTGGAAGTGGATACCTGCCTGGTTCTCCTCTTACCATTGAGGCATTAATTGTCCAGGGTTAAAATAATCTGAATTACTAAAATAATTAATTTAATCTAAGTTACTAAAATTGGCTGGCAAATACCATTCTCTGATCAGAAAAATGATGTTTTTTGTAATCCTTTTTTTTTTCAACACAGCTTTTAAATGACATAAATATGTTATGTAAATTGCAAAAGTGGGACTATCAAGATGTCTTACAAATGCTTGGCTTCAATTGGACTTTATATTTATTTGAATAGCCTACTTTTGTGCCGAGTCTAAAACAGCTATGGGATGCCGAAAGGAACAAAGCACCAGCTTTAGCTCATGTCACTATTTTGTCCTGTCATGCCTTATAGGATATATCCATGATGTTGATGCGAATTATTTTGATCGATATGCAGCTCATGAACATGAACGTTTTCTTGCTATAGAAAGACATTTTCATGATGTGAAATTTATCACTTTATAAACTTGAAAAATTTCAGAGCATGTTCCAGTTTTGGTGTGTACCAAATATGTCATGAAAGATGTACTCATGTTATAAACATAGATCTAAAATGTAGTTCATGTTGCCATTATCTACATGGCAATTTATAGCAGCGACATTAATGTTTACATCTGCTACAGTTACATTATGAATATTCATGAAGAAACCTCTCGAACCATCATAACCATCATCATCATCATCATTTGGTGAGACTTTTGGTTTTCTGGAAACATTAAGTAAAGCTAGTCAACGAGGTATGATATCTTACACCGAATATTGAAATTATGCAACCCTTAATTTTGACAGTCAATGGTGTGTTATTTTAAAATTTGTAAAAACAAGTACTCGAGTGCTGTATCATTATTGCAACAATGTACTTAAAGACAACAAACTGATTTAAGATGGAAGATGGAGAGATAATGTGGGTTTAACTTCAGTCATTTGTCACTGATGTCAACTGAAAGTTAGGTCCTTGTTGACTAAACAGATGCAAAGTCTGGGATAATGCTCTACAAATCCTATACCCTTTCTGCTCTCTGTCAAATTTCAAATTTAAATAATCTTCAACCCTCTCATTCTACTCCTTTTCTTAGGTTTGTCCAAGACTATTGGATTTTGTCTTTTGAAATTCAAACATATCTGTTCCTAACATTAATTAGTTGTAATTAATTATAACTTGGTAGATGTCTTATGTATGGTCAACTACATTGGTGCATATGATGGATACTATCTCGGGATAAAATAACCGTGAAAGGTTTAAAGACAGAAGGGGAAAAAAAATCAATATTTAAATGAAAAGATATCCTCAAACAAGGAGGATACACAAAACAAAAACCCAAGCGACAGGGGCAAGGTTAGCAAGAATGGATACTGTAATAAATTGGTCATAATTTCATCCCTGGTCAAAATAACCAGCCCCTGCCCCAGAACACATTTTGAATGCATTTATAGAAACCCAAGGTGGAGAGGAGTGAAAAATAAAAGTTAAGAAAGTTGGGAATTTTGTGTACTTTTCCCTCTCCATGGATGTGGTGCTTCATCGAATTGAAAACAAACAGCATACATTTATCAATGAAAGTTATTAGCCACCCTTTATATTTCATTGCATTTTCACTTGTCGAACGAAACTCAAAACGACAACAATTGTTCACAGCAAGAGAACAAAATGTTCATAATTTACCCTGTCCCCTTCCCCCCTACTGTGGTTATTTGGAAATTCATGTTTTATCACATTTCAATAATTATCCATGTACCACACTTCTATTTTTTTTAGTACATAGTTGTAATTGAATTTGCCCTGTGTAATGTGAATATATAACCTCTGTATAATTTTTGTATTTTTTTTATATACATGAAGCCATTACCTTGATAATAAAACCACAAACAGGAATATAAAGACAGAAAATCAGAGATATTGCTTGTGCTTTGGGTTATGCCATAGGCCTTTAATTAAAGAGGTAGGGAATAGAGATTTTATCTACAATTGTTCAATCCCTTACCAAATGTCTTTCAATTGACAGTCTTTACACTGCCACTTCCATTCCTCTTGAACAAACTCATGATACCATTGATGTTTAGTTACAAGTTTCTCAACATCTCTAAATAGTAAAAAAATTAAGTTTTTGATAAATTTGTTATCCTTTGATATTTCATATTTGTATTCTTATCTATTAATATGATTTGGAAAGTTTCGACTTGTTCCATATTTTACCTTATATGCATCAACCATTGAATCACCGTTTACAGAAATGAAATGTTAACCCAGGAGAAAGAGAAGACACCCTGATAATTCCAATTGTTTGGTAGTTTAATTTTCAAAAGTTTGCTTCTTTTATTTCTTGACTAAATTTTGCAGCAACATATTTTAAACTATTTCAATTATTAAATTTCAAAATTGAATACCCTACCTATAATACTAACAGCCCAGCCTGAAATCCTCCCTCCTCATCCCCCCCCCCCTCCACACTCCCCATCTCTTTCCAACTCTGGCTTAAGAAAGTTATGGAGACTACACCATACTATAAAAAAAAAAGTGTTAAAAAAAAGTTACCAAATAAGAAAGGGCCTAAATACTAACATTAGCCAATTTGTCAATGAATGTTTAATTATTTGCTTAAATGTAATCTTTTGTTTGTTGTTTTGTATTAATTAATTAATTAAATAAATAACAAGATGAAGTATACTCACATTTAATGACTTTAGAGGAATGAAGTCCAAGGTAGGTGGTTCGTAACCACAATTGATGCACGCAGATTGAGTTGCACCCATCATGGACACTTCGCTGCTCGATAGAAGGTTCTGTAACTAATAGCCGGCAGGCACTTAGCTCAATGGTTGACTGAAAATTTTTTATATTTTTTAAATTTTTACAAAGAAGAAGGGGAAAATTTTCATTCACCCACCAAAGGCAGCTTGAACAGTTCTTCTTTGGTGTTGGGTCCTTCTCTCCCAGACATCCATAAAAAAAAAATTGAAAAAGCTGGATAGATCGCTGGGATATTTAACTTTAACAAACCTTTGCACCGATGAACTCATCAAGCAACAAATCTTTCTTGTGTTTGCGTTAATTGGTGGTGTTGGTATATGTATGGTTCTCCTTCACGAATGACCCCATGTCTCCAACGATCTAGGGCTGACTACTCTACAATGAAATCCACTCAAGTGTTGAAGACTTTGTCAAAACTATCAATGTAGCAACAACAAAACAAAAAGTAGGAAAAAGAGTCGAACACACGGTAGTAGTAGTAAATGGTGGTCTGGACGAAGAATAGGATATTATAACTGTCATATATTTAGAGATCAGCTTCTAGAGATCAGCTTCTAAATGGAAATAAATATAACAGGGAAACCTCTCTTGACTGGAACATTCTCCTGGTGGATATAAAGAGGTATTTAAACCTTCCTGACACTTTCTAGGACGTTAAAGTAGACTGAAGGTAACAAAGGCCACTTTTTTTTAATATTCCCACTTTGATGATGACACAGTTTCTACTCTTTCTTTTTCCCTATTTTTTTATATTTTTATATATTTTTTATTTCCTCAAAAAAAAAGGATGGTTTACAAGGTTATTGTTAACTCAAGAGTATCAGCTGTTACAGAGGCTTTTGTTATTTATGAGTTCAAGAGAAGGTGTAGGGATAATTTATGACCCGTCTCTGATGGGGGGGGGGGGAGCATTTGCCAAAAGATTTTTTTTTTACTTTTTTTTTCTGTTAGGGTAAAGGAAGTCTTAGATAGAGAGTACATACTATGGATGATGGTGGTGTAAGGGTGCTTTTTATGGTGTATGATTTGTTAAGTGTGACATATCTTCATCTTAAGGGGGCAAGACTATCAATTTTAACTGATTTGATCTGCCAGAGGTGAGAAGAAGTGATTGTCTTCTATACATTGCACTGTAAACAAAGTGGCAGCTATGGTTGTTATTTGTTACAAGGATTGAAAGAAGTATGCTAAGGGGGGAGACTTTGTGGCTGGAAGTGGATGTGCAAAGTTCATTCTGTTCAGTTGTACAAGCTTAGTAATACTGGTTGTAGTAAAGGTAGTTAAGAGAGAGGTTGATGGGATTGTCACTTCAGCAGGCTATTGCTGCTGCGGTTATAGTCAGGTAAACTTACTTTCACTATTATACTGTGTGTTATTAAAGTAGTAATATGTATACTGCCCAACTGTAGGGGTGCAAAGATTGCAAAGAGGAAAAACTTGATTTGGGTGAGGATGGAGTTATATATATTATTTATCACTTTTAAAGCCGTAAATTTATTAATCACAACTTTTAACTCTAAATCGAAGAAGATTAACCTCTGATTGATGTTTTTTTTTCCCCTTCTTCTTCTTTTTTTTTTTTTTTCATTTTGTTCCTTACGCACAAGATGCTGAAAAATGGTTTCTTTGGTAAATGGTTGAAGTGAACTAATAACCCCCACCCTCACCCAACCCCCAAACCCAACCCTGCCCTATAACTTTGAATTTGAAATTGTGTCGCCGAGAATTTACTTCTGTTCTCTCAAAGACATTGTTCAAAGTTGCATTGGAAGTATAAAGAGTGTAAAATTTTTTAAACGAATACAGGGCCAGGGCCGCCTTGTAAACTGCTTCCATGTTCATTAATTTAATCACTACCACAACACAATTCTCATCCCCCCCACCCCCTCTTTTTTTATTTACTAGGATAATGCTTTATAAATTTCATTCATCCTTCTTTTAATCTTGTATACCTCCCCCCCCCTGCACTGATCCCCCTCCTCACACTGAAAATTGTCGGTTATACGATATTCCACGTCCGATTTCCAACTTTCCGATGTAAAAACAAAATTTCTTCACTTTTTGCCGAACATATGAAGATGGGATAAGGAGACGACTAGATCATTAAAATTCAACTGGCTGGGCCATTCCATTATTTTGGCAAGGATGACTCCGTAAAAAACTAGAAAGGCACCCAATGTGATATTTTTTCTCTGTTGAATAAATGAACCCTTTAAGTTCATTACGACTGGATGATTCACAGGACTAATAATAATAATAATACTATACAAGTATACAGTACTTATAAAGCGCAAAAAACATTAAAAACATCTCGTTGCGCTGAAGATCTACAGATAAATATAGCCCAACCAATAACCAACGGCAAATATCTGATGAAGTGCACTGTGAAACGGTCAATGCCCGCAAACGGCCAAATTTGTTTGAGTTAACCATCTGGAAAATTGTGATTTTTGCATGTGAAAAGGAACAAGTTAGTTGACGAGTATCATGGGAGGTTACTGTTAAGTTGTTTCTACTTATTAGTGGGTAGTGTCTCACGTGCAGTAGGGGCCTAATAATATAGATTGTATAATATTAAAAGAAACAAGTATTTGACTGCAGCCTATAAGACACACGTTATAATTGTTGGAATGCCTGAAACTCTGTTGGCTGGGAGGTTTCCAAGTTTGAGACCAGACAGAGTGTCAAAAGGGATGAATAAATGTCGCTTCGTGATTTCCCTACCGACCTGCATTTGTTTTATCTGTCAGATTTGCCATGGAGATAAAATTGGCATTACCTCTTAAAGTCACAGTGTAATTGAGGTTTTCACACCTCAGCTGTGGTGCCGGAGCAGTATATCCATCATGTCTCTAACGATAATTGCAGTGATGCTATGGACCAAGTGGCAGATTGTTGGCGGCAAATGTCACAAGTGTGTCTGCGGTCAGAGCAGTAAAAGTCAAGGTGTTCCAGTTCACTAACCTTGCGGTTAATCGGATTAATTCTGCTAACAAGGAAAACCCCATCCGATCCCTCTAACCTGCAGATAGTTATTTATCTGTAGAAATGAGGTTATTTATCTGTAGAAATGAGGTTTTACTTAAGAGGGATTTTTTTCTTTCTTTATATAAATTGGATAAAATTGCATGGAAATAATAAGAGTCATGTCAAAGGTCATCCCATAGATAAGTAGAGAAACAAAGAGTGTTTGCACCATTTGCAGTGTATTTGTAATTTAACATCACACAAAGTATTCTCAATATTATTACATCTTATGCCATAACAGACCTTGAAAAAGTTTGCTACTTTTCGGGAAGTAAAAGAAAAGGAAAAAGCAAAAAAGATGCAATACCCTTATCCTGCAACACCTTCATTGCAGGTTATACTTAAGCCTGCTTTTCATATTATGTAAGAATCAAGGGTAAAGGCATATTAATGGTATCAATGCCATTACCAGCTATTTGCACCTTCTTGGGCATTCTAGGTGTGTTTCAAACATATATGCCTGTGTTTAATGTAGTAGGTTTCATGTAGGGGGGGAAAAATATATATAATATTGCACTTCTTAACCATTTGAACTGGGCAAAGTTAACCCCAAAAAAGGGCTTCATTTCAATGTTACCAAAACAAAGCAGCAATTTGAAGGGGAAAAAAATGAAAAAAAGGCCAGTTGAATGTTGAGTAACATGATAAGAAACAAACCTCCACAACTTTTAATTCTCTATCAACCCCGCCCCCTCCCACCTCCCCACCCAGCCGCATGTTTAACGGATGACCATTACATCCGTGATACATAACTTACTCTGACTGTTCCTGCCAAACTTGACTACAGCAGCTCTTGTTATCTGAACTTGGTATCATATTTGTTTGTATTCGTAACCTCCTTTCTTTCTTTTTTGTTTGCTGATATCGCCTTAATTTGCTTGTTGAAACAAGATGCTATAAGTAGAACAGTCTAGATTTCATTGATAAGATAGTGTTATTGATCTGTCTAATTCAGACCCCCTCAAATTTGGTATCTAGGACACCGTCAATAACCAAGCATGTTACCTGAAATAGATTTTCATCTCACCTGAAGAATGGTTGGTATTCATAACTCAGAAATGCTTTCCTGGTTTTAAAAGTATCAATTATTTCAGGTGTGGGGGGTTATTTTTCCAGGTATACGTTCTTGATAATTTTAGCAGCATAATGAGAAATCGACTCTCAGATAGGTCAGGGCCTATTGAAGAAAACTTAGTGAAGCGAACCGTTAATCTAACAAAACCAAAAATGACATTAGAAATGAAAAAGTAGGTGTCGAACAATGGAAAGCTTCCTTTTGTTGCAATAGTTGTAATTATTTCATCCCGTTCCTTCCTTCCTTCTTTTTCTCTCTTTGAGGAGTAATATTTGGTTAGAATAAAATATGTTGGAACGAGGTAACAAGACAGAAATTTTCTTAAATTTTTTTGAAGTCAAGTGGTATTTGAGGCACTGTATCATATTTGGGTTGGGAGACTTGTGGAGGGTGATGGGGTGAGGAAGGGGGGGGAGGAGGGAGAGTTAGTTACAAGGGACATCTATGGTACCTCTGATGTTGCATCAGTCGACTTGTTACTTCTTACTTGGTAGAAGTTGTTGAGCTTCTTACTTCATGTTTGCACTCATTATTTACAACATTCATTCTGCATATTAATGTTCAAATCTGAAATTCCATCACCCCATCCCCCCCCCATCTCCCTCCTGCCAACCCTCTTTGTTCTCCTTTCATGCTTGTCCAGTCATATACATACGATTCATTGGAGAAACTCAAGACAGTGAAACTAATTTTATTTAATAATAGTTGTAAACAGTTCTGAAGTGACTACTCAGTTATGTTTTAATAATGCTTACAAATCTGCTAGCTAGTATCAACAGATTATTTGTGTCTTGTTGGAAGAATATTAATAAATTAATAAATTTATATCTTTAGCTTTTATCTGCACCTGATATACATATATAATTGAATTTGTAGTGAGTTGGAAAATCCAGAACAGTGAAAAAACTTCCAGCCTCCACCGGGATTCGAACCTGGGCCTCCCGCTTTATATGCGGACACCCTATTATATATATATAGATATATAACTATATATATTCATTGTCACCTTTGTTACTACAAACTGCAGTGTTTATTCATTGCTGTCAGCCGTTTGCCCAGATGTACCGATGTGATGTATTTTAAAGTCACTAAGTGGGGGCTTGTGTTCTACTTACTTGCTCTATTAAGATAAGAACAGGTCATGACTTCTTATCAACAGCTGTGTGGAAAGGTGGTAATGGAGTTATCAAAGTAATAAAATTTATATGCAGCAGATACTCTCTCTCTTATAATTTCCAACATGCTCACGTAATTTCACGTTCCATCTTTCCTACAGCTCTGTGTACTAGATAAACCGGGATAGCTGTGGGACCATTTAAATATCTGTGCTAGTGTTTTAAGCGTTTATTTACTTCCAGGTATTTTCTTGTATGATTTGTGGCACTTCACAGGTTATGGAAGATGTGTGTTCCTTTCAATTGAAGTAGTATATTATAGACCAAGGCAAAGACAAACAGTAACTCATAAGTCGGGGAATAAATTAGACCGGTTTCGTGGAATAAAAAAAACAGGAATGTACAAGTAATATGATC
>KN889381.1:12908-23289 GCA_000934455.1 Apostichopus parvimensis | reverse complement strand
GCTCCGCGCCAACCAATGGTGGCGCTTCGCTTAGATAGTGTCGAAAGCGCCCCTACAGACCATTCTCGCCCCCCCCCCTGACCAATACCCCTAGCTCCGCCACTGCCCCTCACCACATATGCTGTCCCCTTCTCTTGTCATTTTGGTATTCATACAGCAAACTTTCTGGTGTCAATACCCTCGTGTTTCTTGATTACAATATAACACCTTGCTCTTTCAAAGTATGACTCCTCTGTGCTAATTTGCATAAATTCAAGTCTCTGATTCTGCATATTTCATTTCTTAATGTTCTGACTGGACCTTCGTAAGAAAGACGGGGCAGCAGGGCAGGTTCATGAGACTTTCTCAAATAGATTTCATTCACTGATTGCTTCTCCAGGATGCAAATCACTTGCATATATTAGCCCACAAGATATTCTCTTCGTTCTTATCCTGTGACCCTAAAACTACTGCACTTTAGCGTCTCTCCCATTTATTCCAAAGAGAAGTAAACTTCATTCTTCTGTTTTGCTTTCGGAATCTTCTTGAAAACAATTTGGAGTAAACTAAATAAAAAAATGATGATTTATGATGTTATTACATGTGACCCTCTTTTCTTGATGATAGAGGGGTAGGGGGTGCAGGGGGGAGGATTAAAATACTAATATAAAACACATGACAAAAAACAAAATATTGAAGAAGAAAAAATGGAAATGGAATGTGTCTGAGCAGGTATCTATTTCACCTCTGGTAGGAAGTAAAGTAGATTTCAAAGTGAGAGCTTGTCAGATTTATGTTACTGTTACAAACAGTTTACATTGTACTATAAGCTATTTACAAACATGACCTATTTTACCAGATAACAGGGTGACAAGTAATGCCCTTTGTGTCTCCTTGAGCTATGTAATAAAGATTACATGGCTGCTTCCTTCTGTTATACTCAGTTAAAGCAGCTGATTATGCATGAGACGAAAGTTATTTTTTTCCTGCCAAACAAATACACAAATATGTATTTATCGTCAGATTTTGGCATAATAATTGTGGAGAAAAATGTTGAATACGTCTCTGAAAGTCATTTTAATACTTTTCAGATGTGAACTTGATCTCCTAGATCCACATTCCAAAACACTTTTATATAAACAGACCCACAGAGACCTACAGTGTATCCTACACTATATATATAGATATGAGAATTATGTCTGGAGTTTTTTTCTTTTAAGTTATTAATTGATTCGGATATTTAACAGTCAATTGCACATTTTTTTTTTATTAATAAGAAGATATTCTTAATTCATAGCATTCACATCACTGAAATAAAGTGGTTACATTTTAACAGTGAAAATGATAGGAATGGAAATTTGATATTCAATGTAATGTTGGGAATGAAACAGAGCCAGGGAAATTGATCTCAAGACAAGCAAGAAGCAATAGCTATATTTAATTTACAAGTTATACCATACCAGTTTTACACTATTGTAAAGGAATCAGTGAGGTAACATGATGTGTCATTTAAGGCAACATATACAACCTCCCAAACCCTCTCCCAAAATCAAGAAACTCCCTCCCCTTCCCTACCACTCCTTCCCCCCAAAATATTCTTTTGTCACTTCCCTTTCTTGCATCAATCCTTTTAATCTTAACTGCTTTTCTGGATCCTCAGTTTAGTGGGGGAATTATCATCTCTCACTTTGAATGACCTTAAGAATTGTTTTTCTTTTTGCAGATGCTTTAAATAATTGCTGGTTTAAGATAATTCTTGTATAGTTATACAGAAGAATGAAAACAAGATTATTAACGATGAGTTTTGCTGACTTGAGTCTTAGATTTGCTTAAGAAACAATTTCATTGAAGAAAAAAAATGAATTATCAATTTTTTTTTGTATGTATAGGTATAAAATAAGTTTTAAAAATACAACCTGTGGTGTAGATCATTTTGTCAAATTGCTGGTCAGTACTATCCCTCATTTAACAATGATGTCAAGGTAAACTTTCCAAGAAAATGAAGTTTCTCAATTTTTTTTCTGTTTCTTTGTATATTAGACTAGTTTATCAACATTCAATAGTTATAAGCCTGTACATATGGAATGAATTTTAAATCTTCATGCAATAAATAACTACAAATGTATTATTAATTGCAGGTGACATAACACGCCTTCCCTTGTTTCAGAAAAGTCCATTTCAGAAAAAAGAAATAACTTGACAACTAGAGGTGACACTATGATTCACTGATTTTGTCACATTTTTCAAAACAGCCCCTCCTTTTGCCCTTGAAAAGTTTCCTTGGATGAATGACAAGAAGGACAAGCTTGGAAATTAAAAGATCATAAAAAGAAAATTAGGTGTTGAAGAGACATCCCTATCATTTATCTGGCTCCTTTTTATCATTCCGTTGCCATTGTGTGTGTATCTGGTGTCATGTCATGATAGTTTACCATTCACTGTTGCTTGTCAAGATCTTTTGGTGTCATTGAGATGATTGAGAGACCTGTTTATGTGTGACTGTACGAGCTAGCTTCGAGCTAGATATAGCCAAATCAAATGTTTCCTATTTTTGGTCACGGCTGACCTGGTACTGTCAATTCTTCCCATAATTAATGACATCACCAGATCTATAGGGTAAACCTTTTCCAAGTTATCCACCCCCCCCCCCTTAGATTGGCCTCCCCTATAAATCATCCTGCCTATAAGCCAACAATTTTATCTTCCATCTCCCTTACTATCTGATCTTTACCATTATTTTTGAGAATCTGTTTACCTGCCCTCTCTCTGACCCCTTTTTGCCCTTCTCTGACAGAATTGGGTCAAAGGCTTCTCCTCTGACCTAGTTCTAATAATCCCAAAATACCATGTAGCCTAAATATTTGTCTACTATTGTCAGCACTCATTAAAAGATTGCCTTGCCTGAAACAAACACTGTCACAAATAGCTTTACTGTGGCACCTGATCTGTGTCAAAGCTCGCCTTGTGAAGATCATTTGCAACAGTTGCCAAATGTATGAATTTTTTCATAACTTATGAACTGGATTATAAGCTCTGGATCTCCAAAACAGGTGCAGATTGGCCTAAGGACTGTCATAAATTTATGGAAATCTAGAATAAGGGGAAAAAAAGAGGATTTTTCTTTCATTTGTAAAGCTATGTTGCTGGCAGGGTTTTTTGAAATAAACTGAAACTTTCTATTTATTTTCCATGTTTTAATTGTTTAGCAGTATTTCATGTTACACTGGTTAGTGTTTGCAACTCAATGAAAGTTTACTCTGATCTGTTATTTCAACAGGTGATACTAAGCATTTGTAATCTCATGTTATGTTAAATAAACATGAATGATATTTCTGTTTCAGGAATATTGACTAAGTTTATTCATGTTAATTGTGTGCTTTTAATGAGTTGCAAAATGGCAGATTCTGAAAGACTGATTTATCTTTTGCTGTTTAAGTTCTTGTCAGTTCTGGGAAAACAGGTTGAAGCTGCTGTGGGCTCTTAGATTATGAACAGACATCTGGTAGTAACATGTTAGTAAAGCAGAAATAACTAAGCAAATTGCTTTCATTGGAAGATTGTTAGACTTGGTTTTTGTAGAAGAATAAATGTAAAGACTGACAGAGCAGCATTTCTGAAAATAATTAGAAATGTGGAAACTTGTGCTAAAGATATATGATGTGGATGAAATGTGGGGACACACAAAAATATAGTAAATGTGGGAACGTAAAAAGTAGAGCAAATGTGGGAACACAAAGTAGAGCAGCTGTGGGAACACAAAATAGAATAATGTGTGAACACACAAAATAGAGCGAATGTGGGAAACACACAAAATAGAACAATGTGGGAACACACAACGTAGAGCAAATGTGAGAAACACACAAAGCAGAGCAAATTTGGGAACACACAAAATAGAACAATGTGGGAACACACAAATAGAGCAAATGTGGGAAACACAAAGTAGAGCAAATGTGGGAAATGCACAAAATAGAGCAAATGCGGGAACACAAAATAGAGCAATGTGGGAACACACAAAGTAGAGCAAATGTCGGGAAACACAAAATAGAGTAATGTGGGAACACACAAAATAGAGCAACTGTGGGAACTGATAGGATTGGGAAATGATGAGCTGTGGGGGTGTATAGGATTCCAGTAGGATAAGGAAGAGAGATTAACCACTTTCTTGATTAATGAAAAACTGAAACAGTTAATAGAAGAGCAATAGACTAGGTGGCTGATCAGGGTGACTTTGTAATAAAGAGCAATTTATTTTAATAATATGCAAACAATGGCAATTTACTTTAATAATATGCACACAATTGGGATCTTGAGCTTTTCAGCAGAGGGCACTGACATATCAGTCCTAACAGTGCCATAGATATTTCTCTGGGTCTTAGTGTGTGTGATCTTCCTGTTTAGCAGATCTCCAAAGATTTTGTAAGGCGATGTAACATATCTCAACTATGTGGTGGTTATGAAAACATGTTTCAAAAGTTCATGTCTTCAATAATTACGAGAAGAATTGCAGGTAAGAGTCTAGTGTATTCCATTTCGGAGACTTGGATGCAGTTTTCCTGACGCTCACAGCTTAAACTTAGTTGAGCAGACTTGATTGAAAAGGCCTCGAAGAAGCTTCTGAATTTTTAAAAACCAGACTTGTTTAAAGTTGCCAAACGAACAGTTGGCAACATTTTGTCGCTAAAATGTGCTTGGTTTAGGTGAACCTTACGTTAGTTCGAATATGTCACACTGTGTGAGAATGAGGATATTTGCAGGTACTTTGCCCAGAAGTGTCCCGTCAGAGATTCCTCAAAGGAATTCTCAGTGACTTCGGCATCTTCTGTTGAATTAGGGCGTGGCTGGAGATCTCCATTACAAGCTTACCTAGTATGATTCTGGATTTTTTTCAATAAAGGTTCAATGTTTCTAACAGATGAGAGAACAAGGTGTTCCTACATTTGATAATATTAATGTTTGTCACATTTTCATATTAATATTGATATTTTGGTGCATTTAATGATAATTACTAGACCGTTCTTCTAATGACTTTACCACTATAGTCAATTACTTTAATTTAACGAAGGCCTTGTCCCTTTGTCTATTTTAGGGTCTCCCTTGCTCCTCCCTCTTCTGATTCTCTCTCACCGGTGGGTTTAACTTTGACTTTATCTCCACACCAGCAGAGTTGAACAAATTTATGCCAGTAGGTGTTATCTCTGATCCCCTTGATCTCAAGCGCTTGACCTATGGACTGACCAATGTCCTCTGTGTAACAGCTGGCCATGCAAGGTCACTTTCCATTGGTCTGTTCCTTCTACGTGACAGTATTTATATTTTCCTAATTTTTTCCTCCGTCGACCAATGTTATTGTAGTTTCCGGATATCTCTGCTGAGGTACTGTATGTGCATGTTCCTCTCAACATTGATTTGCGGTATTAAAATTGTCACTCCTATTGAAGAATTCACCTCCTATGGGTCCTTTTCCGGTAGCCCGTTCGTGCCTCATGGCTGTTGACCCTTATTAACAAAAACCATAGTTCGCAGTATGTTCCACTAAATACTGCTGTGTCATTGTGTTGCCTTTGTATTACCATGTATTGCCTTGTAATTACCCTTGAAACTACACGTTGTTGCTCAGGATGGGATGTCGCCAGCGGTTAGCACTATTGGCGTCGTTGTTGGTATTTCTGAGAGGACGCAGTCACTGCATCGTGTACAGTATCTGTCTTAAGTCCGTATAATGTCTTACATTAATATGTTTTTAACATAACCGCAGCATGATTTGTGCAGCTGCTGACCCTCAGTTTTAGCATTATTAATAGTTGGTATTTATTTCTTACTTGTACCACTGTAAGTACAGTACTGTGCCACCAGTTGTTATCTTCTCATCTGGTCAAGGATATTTGTCCATATGCAAACGTGACTGCAATGCTTCAGAAGACTTCCGTGATATTTATTTATCATTTTCATTTCTTGAAGGAGATGATGAGCTTTTCCATTTTTGGTTACATCATAAATATGGCGATACAATACACTTTCCCAAATAAAACAGACAATAGGAAAGTTGTATTTATAAGTTATCAACAGAAGAAGCGAAGAAGGCAGTAGTTAGACCAATACGTGTTACATCTTTGTCATGCCTCGATGTTGGTCTGTGTTGATATATGGTCTGTTACCTGTAATTTTAATCCATCCAATCAGTAATAAAAATATAGATATCCCTTGTTAAGTCCACCGCAGATTTTATTGACATAATGATTGGCTATATATTCCTAACTTTAATACTTAACATTAAAACTGATGTATTTCCTTGTTTTTTTTTTGGTTACAGAGACCCCAGCATATGGGTGGGGGTATGCCACCCCCATATGGGGGTGGAAGGCCTGGTATGCACCACAACTTTGTGGAACAGTCAAGGAAGAGACATGCAGCCCAGATGGAAGCCCAGAAGAAATCTCAAAGGTAGTGATTTAATTACTTAAGTAAACAAAGATGTAGGTGGGATATGACTTGTTTTTTATAGAGCTGATAGAGCAAATGAATTTTAAATATTAAGGTTGCTACTTCAAACACCATTCTAGCTTAAACGCTTTCTTTGCTATTTCACAATTCATTAATAACTTTCCAGTCATATCTTTTTATGTATTAATATTTATAGACAACCCAAAAACTTTCTTGAAATCTCTTTTGAGCCCACTTTTCATGTTTTATCAAATGGTGCGACCCCTCGTTACACGATATGCAAGATGGCTTCAAACTAACTCTTCTTTTAATTTCATAAAAGAAAACTCTTTTACTCTCAATAAAAGTTACCTTTGATAAATATTTCGATAGAGCTACAAAAAGGCAAGCCCTACATGTATGCACTACCAGCATTAATTAAGAGATTGTTTTAATTAATCTGTACATTTCTTCGCCCATTGACAATGGTGAATCGTTGACAAGTTTTCTTATGCTGCTACTGCATGTTGAATAAATAGTATGTGTCTTCATCATTCCTTCAGCGCAAGGAAGAAACGCCGTATGGCAGATAAAGTGCTACCACTCCAGATACGACATCTGGTTCCTGAATCTCAAGCCTACATGGACCTGCTGGCATTTGAAAGAAAGCTGGACTCTACCATCATGAGAAAAAGGCTGGATATTCAAGAAGCATTGAAACGCCCCATGAAAGTAAGTCAAGAGAATCCACCATACAACATCAGGTGTTGGCACAAAATGGAAGCTGTTTCTTCAACTTTATTGGACCTCTCCAGTGTTCCTTTGTTTCCAAAACATTTTTCTATCACCCCTCCTCCTCCCCCCCCCATGCCCCCCTTGCAGCCCCTTTCTCTGCTTTCCTTATTTCCTCCATCTGTGTCACTGTCAGCTTCACATATGCTTACCAGAATGTCTTCTGGAATAAGAAAAATATATATAAAAGTAGGTCATACTCTGCCACGGAAACTGATTATGGATCCATAGCGATGCTAAAAAGTAGGTTACTCTTAGCTTTAAAACACGAGAATCGGCTCATCAAGAAGCACTATTGTTTGATCAATCCTAGCCGACTGTGTGCTCAACACTTAGAAATAGTCAATAATCCATATCAATCTTGAAATAGTTTTGTCTTACAAACAGTTGGTTAATAAACACTCCATTTGGTATTTTGTGAAAGATAACAGTTCCAAGTTTTACAGGTGTGCCCGCCAAACTTTATGATACTTAGCCGAGATATTTAAAATAGTTTGTATACCTTGCAGTTACTAGATCCCATCGGTATTTAACCCTCGAATCGATGGGGAGGGCATTTTAATACTTTTTTTGCCGGGGGAAGACCTCCCCCAGACCCTCCTTCATGGAAGTCAGCTTCAAGGAAACCACTGCTCTTTTCAAAGTCCTAGATATGCCCCTGATAGCTAATGAGATTGGTAAAAGGCTGTCCCACCTGCCTGCCCCTTCCCCCTCCCCACCCCCTCCCTCTTCTACCTCATATTCATTTCCATTAAAATGGTTGTGACACTTTGTGTGTACCTGTTCCCTCCATTTGCCTGCACTTTCAAATACCCATACCTGTTGTTTATCTTAATCCTCATAAGAGTAGTGGATGTACCCTTTGATGTCCTCCTACAGTGTTGTTCATCTTTAATCCTCATAAGAGGGGTGGATGTACCCTTTGATATCCCACTACAGGTTGCTAATGATTTAGTCCACAATAGAGCAACAATTATAAAGCATTTATCAGTATGCTCTTCGATGTAACATCCCCTTCAGTTGAAAGATGCAAGAGCAAAATGATTTAATTAAAAGGAAAGAAAAACAGATGGACAAGCTTCTTTTTGCAAATTTTTGGCATATTTGTGCATATTTTTTGCATATTATTTTGCAGATAACAAGTCTGATATAAAGTATAAATTTTTGACTTTTGATCGTAGGCTCCCCTTTCGTCATGATGTAGAACCCCCCTGAGGTTCAATTAAGCATAGGGGTCATCTTACTTGAAGTTAAATTTGTGAAAAATTTGCTAGACCGTGGTTTCCAAAGTATTATCATTAGTGTCATTAAATCCTTAAATGCAGTCCATGAAATTTAGGCTAATGAACTAGGTCAATTAATTAGGGTCTATTTAGATCGGTCATCTTGATAAAATTTGCTTCAACCAACATTACCTGTTCTAATAATATAGTACAGAGAAATATGCAAAACTAATCTTTACAGTATGGCCCAGATATGCTGTCCTTTGGACAGACCACACCCCTTGGGAATAACAGAAGAAATCAAAACATCTGTTCTTTATTGACTGAGAGAGGGCACTTAAATGCAATAAGTAGACCAACTGTGTAAATTAGATTTATCCCTTTAACTTTTTTTAATGCTACAGTAACAGAGAAGTCAAAATCCAGCTGATTTGGTTTTTGAAAAGAAACAGCAAAATTAGGGGTGTAGGTTGGTATGGGCTAGGGAAGGAATAATTTAATGGAAGCCCGTAATATATGGTCAAATTAAAAGGAAGCTTCTACATTGGTTGAAGTTTATTGCTGTCCAAAAATGCTGAAAATTGTCTGCATATTTTGTTTCAAATTCAAACTACATCTTCTTAGCATTTTAGTGATATGTTGTTGATGCATCATGGCAACAGCAGAGTGATTGACATCATCACGGCAATAAAGCTTGAATGTTTTTGTTTTCCTTTAATAGTAATATTTAGCTCACTTTTGAAAGAGGGAAATAAATATTCATCCAAAAAAGTCACATTTTTATAATAATTCCTGACTACGTAGAGCATCGCCAGCTAAGCAGACATTCCACAGGTATTTCACATCTTAAGGATAAATCAACAAGAAGATTATAATTGGAATTAACATTTGTATATAGGCATGGTCATTGAATTACACAAGGGAAAACTTGTAGACCCCACTATATCAGTGAGATCCACAATGTTCCAGTTCCTTTTCCTAGCAGTTCAAAACTTGACCAGCCTCCATTGATCGCCACGGTAGATACAACAGTACCCCTACGGCTGGTAGAGGTAAATTGAAAGTTACGTCCCCACCATGGGGCCACTTACGGACATTAGCCGGTCTTTTTGGCAGCTGACAATGCCTAACCTGGGTGATGAAAGTGTCTGTATGAGATAGATGATCTTGGAAGGGACCAGTCATGAGGTGAAATTACTGGTATTGTCTCTCCCACTATCATGTACCCACACCTTTCATTCCGGTATGAACCAGTTTTCCTAATTCAAAATGGCACCTGATACTCTGGCATACCGGTAGCGGAACTATCGGTAACCATTGTAGTCCATGTCTAATGGGAACGTTCCTAATCAGAGCATTATCTCATTAACCCAATATTTGTCTTATATAATTAGGAATAGTATGCTACATGGTTCATATCTGCTTCATTTCCTTAACGAATCCTGACAATAATGGAGCACAGGTCTACAATTAACCTCGGTTTGATATTGATGCACTTTTTCTTACGAGGAAATAGCATACAGCAAATATTAGTGGTTGTTTGTTCATTCTTTTCATTTCACTGAAACTTGAGATTCTTGGTATCCACTGATCCTTTTGTATCGTAAACCAGTTATACTTCAACCGGAACCGGAGAGAGAGAAGGTCAGAATTGGTTCATGTTCTTTGGAAATTGGCAGCAATGTGTTCTTTATTGCAGCATTCTGCATTCTGTTATCAACACAAACCGATGCCTTTCATGCAAACAGTTTTATGATGAGGTAAATTCTTTTCCACCGGAATTAGCCCTCTTTGCAAAGAATGAGCTGATGTACATTTTGTTGTTTGTCAACATGTCGACAAGTCAGCATGGATACATGCTTGTTTTGTAAACAGAACCCCCAGGGCTAATTCCTACCTCACCAAAGTAATATAATCGTAGGAAACCTGTCAGAGTTACATGAAAGAGGTGAGTTTGATTCACTCTC
>KN889379.1:7587-20930 GCA_000934455.1 Apostichopus parvimensis | reverse complement strand
GTACCAGATACTCAGGAAAAGAAACATCACACATGTACCAGATACTCATGTAAAGAAACATCACACATGTACCAGATACTCAAGTGAAGAAACATCACACACGTACCAGATACTGGGGTATAGAAACACCACACATTTACTAGTAACTTGAGCAAAAGAAGCAAGAACTGGTTACTTGAGTATTTAATTACAATGAAGCAAGCATTAATACTTAATAAAATGTACTATAGCTACTTGAATGAACAACATATTTATTACTTGAGTAAAGAAACAGGTGCTCAAGTAAAGCATCATCTCCCAGTGACTCAAGTAGAGAAACAATTATGCACTGATTACTTGAGGAAAATGTCCCTGGTTTTATTAACGTTATGAAGAACACATCGACCATTTATTATACGATACCTTCTTCTCTCCAACACCGAAAATCTGTTCCTTAATGAAATCAATATCTCCTTCTGTCAGTTTATACTTGTGGAATTGTTCTCTTAGGTTGTTTTTCTTCAGCATATGCTCAAACATATCCACTGACAGTTTTTCATGCTGTTCAAAAAAGTTGCAAAAAGAAAAGGGGAAAAAAAAAGCGTTCAACTGACATTTACAAAACCAAACTGGAAAAAATTGTGAACAAATTTGGGTAAAAAGTTTAAACCAGAAAAAGAAAAACATAATACTGATTAGATTTAGGAAGGATTGCTATGTACAGGTGTACTACCATTTCAATAATAATCAGAAGTGGAAGATGGAAAAGATCAAGGAATTTATTCGAAGACACTTTACTGACAATACTTCCATGTTGTAAAATAAACAAAAACACTCGTCAACAATGTGTCTTTTACTTCAAATAGAGTTCAATTGAGATTGTGACATCATTTAGTTCCTTCCATTGTTTTATCCAAGATATTTTCCTCTAATTGCTTATTTTTTTCATATATGATGCTTTCATTAACTAATGTTGACGGTAAGCAATCGCTTTGACCTAATATTATACAATTAATTAAACTTGCCATGTTTTAGCAAATATACACATAGTTCTTTCATTTTGATTTTAGGATAAATAAAGATCTGAGTGGACTGGATTGTTGATGTTTATCAAATTACTTCCTTCACGCTATACATGACACAAATCAGAATATTGAATTATTGTAATTGCCGCCTACGACGTATGCTGAAATAACACAGGGAGACGAGAAAGACCGTTATTGAAGGCGCTTTACATAGGCAAGAAGTGAGTCGTTGCTTTCAAATTGCAAAATATGTTTCCATTGGACAACACACCAACCACAAGTTACTATTAATTGAAAATGGCGAAAAGCAATATCTATAAAAGTGGCCTTCACAGACTCTGAACGGAAGATAATAAAAGCTGTTTACGTGGTGGGCAGAGTTGTTTGCTACAGCAAATGAGCTGTACAAGTACGTAAGTTCACTCAGTTTATAAGGTGTGGGCGAAGCATCACACTTCACTGCAGATACTGTAACAGTTGGTAAAATTTTCGTGATCAGTGCGGCCATTGCAACACCCGGCACAACATGTCTTATAGAGAATATTTTTGTACGCTATTGTGGTCGGAAAGTGATATTAATTTAAACACATATTTTATTCTGTATGGTCGGTTTTAATGTTTTGAATAAGAAACTGTAGCACTATTGCTCTTGTAGTGGTACAAAATGTAAACAGATTCTTAATGGGTTTCATAACTTCCTTAAGGCAGGCCTCAAAATTCAGTATTTATTTACCGGTCAAAACAATTTTCTACCAGTAGACATTAAGAACATAAACACATGATCAGTTGGTTAACAGTCGTCAAAGAATCGACATGTTTTCCTTACTAACATGAGCCCTGTATCACTGCTCGTTATCAGCAAGTGTCATTGGCCCGCTCCGATATGCCTGTACAGTGTTGTAACGTGAGAACCTGATTATAGCCGGTAGATATATTTGAAGTACCTGCAGGACTAAAATTGTGAAATTCTAGACCTGCCTTAGCGTTGCATTTTGACTTTGGTTGCAGCGGTATCTCATCTGACCAAGCTTTGGATAACTTAAACACAATTCTAATCTACATCCCTATATGTCAATTAAGGCAACTTGAGGTTCCAACTATTTAGCTGCCTGTAATTTGTGACTCATTTGCCAATTCATAACATCGTGACAAAATTTTGTCCCAATATTTTATTTAATGTTCATCATCATCATTTCATCATCATTTGTGCATTTTGTTGGATTAAACCTCTCTTGTTTTTAGGCATTTATCATACTTCACATTTTCTTTAACATTTGGGTGTGATACCGCCAGCTTATGGCAAATTCAACTAATAATTGCCGCAGACTATTTATAGTTACTAAAGTCACGGGTACATTCTAACCCTCCCCCCTTCAACTTCTCCAAAACCTGGTGTCTTCTTTCCATGACAACAACTGATCCAATTCATACATTGTATACAATGTCAGATACAATTGATAGTAAACCAAACCAGGGTACACACATAATTGTCAAAAGCTTCATACATCCCTATGCAGGCAAACCGAGGCTAGGGTAAAAACAAAAAGGTTACGTGCATCACTAAAAAGGTAAACCAAGCTAGGATCATATAGACAGTAGGCTATGTTCATCGCTATGAACTTAAAAAACAAAGGCTAGTATACAATGAAATAAAAATACTTTAATAGTATTTAAAAATTCTCTTTACCTTTCCTTTGTAGTCTGGCCTAACTTTGGGAAGAAATGCTTCATCAAAGAGGTGGGAGAATGGACCATGTCCTGTATAGGAATTAATGAATAACTATGAAGAAAGGGAACAAGTTATCACAGTCAGAGGGGGGGGGTCCTTCTCTTCTTAAGGAAACATTTATTTTCAAGGGTACCTACATGAAAAGTATACCAGATTTGAAATGATAAATGTAAGATCAGAACTGTCGAAGGACTTTACTACTGAAAAATTAACATTTCTGTTTTTTTGTACTTTTGAGTAGCTTGATGGCCAAATCCCTGTCAAGAAACTTTGGCACTGTTTTGATTACAACTTTTGCAGTAAAAACTTTTGTACTTTTCTAAATTCACCAGTTAAGAGTGAAACATGAGGACATGTCCAGGGTATTCTGAACGTACGGTAACTCTAGGCTCCAACCCAACCTAATGTACAATATGCCTGTACTTTGAAAACGTACAGTAGACACAGACTAATAAACTAAATAATACAATAACTTCCTAATTATAGTACTAGATTTGCTTCATACCTCTTTAAAGCTGATTTCTCAAATGACAGCACAGAATGCATAATTTTCCTTCTATTTTTCCCCGTATTTCTCTGCTTGTTAGAAGGTTTACGTGTCTTTCATTTCAAAGCGAACGTACAGTTCAGTAAACTCCCTTTCGGGGCCTAGTCCAACCACAAAATGGGAATTACCAGGAAATTAAGTATTTGCGCAGAATCGGTATCAGAACAGGTATGAACATACGTAATGCCCAGAATCAGTATAAGAACCACACACCAGGTAAAGTTATAATGTACTACAAGGGTTGAGTGCAGAATTAGTATTCATATTGTACAAGACAGTGCTACTACTAAAACTAACAGAAATAGGTATGAATCGACGTATTGCACAGAATGGGTTTTGATCCCCAAAATAACTTGTTAGAGCATTTGACAAACTACGTGCGAGAAAAGGAACTTGTGGGAACAGTTTGACCGAAAACTTTTGTGGATTCCTTTCTTTGAAAAGGTATACTCAAATGTAAAAGAGTGACATCTTAGAACAGCAAACACTCTGTGACATTGTGAAAGTAGTGAGTTAGAGACCAGATCCATCCCACACTAATTTGTTAAGTATGGATTATTTTAAAACTTAGATGAAACTTCGCTCATCTATCTGACAGTAGGTACAGAAAGCTTGTTGTAACAGCGCGGGTTTCTCTTACACAGCGTTGCATCACTAACAGAAACTCCTTGCTAGACAACAATGCATACATGTATTGTTATTAATGCAGACACACATGCCATCCAATCCCTTCTCTTCGTGTACCTAGCACTTGTTTCAAAACCTCCAACAGGTGTTGTGCTGTATTCTGTACTTCTTCATCCCCCCATCCGTACGTAGACTGTTCCAAATTATCTTGTGCAAATGTAACCCATCCGTGCTTGCCCAAGAACCATATCAGTGTGCAAAAGGTGCAAAAGCTAAGATAGTGCAGCAAAAATGTTCACAGTTGGGGACTACAGGGAGTTTAAACTTACAGACGACACCAGTAGCAGCGGGAATTTCTTTGAGTTCGCGTGTATTATCTGGTATTATTTTTACCGGGTAATCAAGGTTTGTTTCGGACATACCTGGTATTTTCAGTATATTCGTTGATGACACATTTCAGTCCTGTCGGTATGGTTATGAATGAAATACCAGGTATGAATGCAATACCAGGTGTACCTGGTATATCCATATACTGGCGCACCCTAGGTCAGGGGCATTCGGATCCAGGTCAGGGGCATTCGGATCCAGGTCAGGGGTATGTGGGGCCAGGTCAGGGGCATCGGGAGCCAGGTCAGGGGCATCAGGAGCTAGGTCAGGGGCAGCGGGAACCAGACATGGGGTACCATTCCATTATAGGTCGAGTGTAGTACCACCAGATAGTAGCAAATACAACACTTTTTATGAACAAGTTTGAAGATTGTACCAACCTAAATCATGACACAATCCTGCTATCTCAACACAGAGGATGTCTTCTTTGGTTATATTTAAATTCTTCTGTTTGGATTGTAAGCTTCTTGCAAGTTCCCCAGCAAGGTAGCTCACTCTGTCAGAGTAAAAGATAAAGGATATCATAAATTATTTTGTTTTCAAACAAATGGTTAAAAGTCAAAACAAAACACTGTAACTACTATTATCATGTATGGAAGGCACTCACATTTTCGTTGCTATGGTTGCAGTTTAAATGTTATTTGAAGATACAATGTTTCATGATAGTTTTGACTTTAGAGCTCATGATAATTCAATCCAGTAGGTATGTCTTATTTGTAAAGTCAGACTGCTACTTGACAGTATTAAGCAGTTTGTTAATGGGTTGGGCAAATATGAGAATAACTATATGCCATTACAACAACAATGAAATGGGAGAGTGGGGAAAGCAGTATAAAGGTTGGAGCAGTTATGAACATTAGCCCGAGTGTGTTCAACTTGTCTTGTGATCAGCAATGCTTACAACATTCAAAACACTTACCCAAGGGAATGTTCAAATCTGTTATGCGACGCTCCTGGGTAGACAAAATAACACATCCCCAACTGCTTGATGAATCGTAACCTCTGAAACTCTGGTGTATCAATGATGCTGACTAATAAAGGGTGCATCTCAATGTGTCCGTGGACCGAGTCGTTAAAGACCTGCAATGATAACAGTTGATCATAACTGACTTGTAGTGAGAATGCATCAGTATGAGTAGAATTCCCCTTGGTATGAGAATGAGTAAACTCAAGACTCTCAGTGAACACCAGTATCTAATCTTGCATGAGTATCTATACTAGATTACAAAAATGCCTAAATGATTTAAAATGTGAACTCTGCGGCATAATTAGACTAACAATTAGATCTAAAATTTGCTCCACCGATACGCCAGGTATTGTCAATAAATAAGAGTTTTTTGGGGATAAATTTGATAGTGGGAGGGGGGGGGGAAGGTTGTTCACCTGTAGCAGTAGCCTTCTACTCAGCTGAATGTAAAATTGCCCTTCCCTACCAACCCCCCCCCCCCAACTTCTATCCAAGTGTATAATTTGGAAATTTTCTGATTAATGATGAAGTACCAAAATACTTTCATCTCGTCATTTTCATGATATTATCAAGAGATGGTATCGCTAGAAGAGCTGCATGAAAATATTGTTTGGAGCTTGAATGAATCTTTATTTATATCAAAACCATAGTCCAGGTAGCTCTCATGCATTCTGCACATAGATTCTGCAGGGTGGGGTCTGGTTTGTGGTGGCTCACATCCTCATTCTTCAAATAGAAGAATTATTGTCAAGAATACTTTGTCACAAACTAATTTGGTTTTAAGAAGAAAGATTTTTAGACTACTGACCTTTGTTCCCTGTAAAAGTTGGTCATCCTCTGTGCTATAGTCGATTCTGGAACAAGACAAATTTGAAGACAATTAGCAGTGGTTTGAATGAAAAGTAAAATGTGTGTCAACAAAATCACACAAACTAAATGCAGTTCTGATTTCCTTGACAACTTTTAGTTTCAGTTCAAATCATGAAAAAGTAAAAAAGGGATAAGAAGTTTGGAATCAAAGAGAATATTAACAATTACAGTATTCTGCAAAACCACCTGGAGGGAGTGCTGTGCACTACCGTACTAGGGCAAGAGGACATCCAATTTGTGGGTCCAAATTAATATTTCAGACATTAAACATTAACAAATAGGTGAATATCTTGAAAAAAAAAGTTGTTCTACACTCAAATATTTCTCTTTTAGAGCAATGACAAAATACCAAGCTTCTGATGGAACTGCTCATGATCATTTAACTATCTAATTCTGTACAGGGACAGATCATTTGAAGTAGCTGCTCCTCTCCTCTGGAAAGGGTTACCACTAGAACTCAGATGTTGTGCTCCCCTCATTTCGTTCAAAAAACCTTCTGAGAACTCATCTGTGCGTCAAGCATTCATCAATGTTAACCAATATTTCTTTTGTTCATTTTTTTTTTGCTTTCATTTCCCTCGCCTCGAGCCCCCTTCCGGGTGGATATATGTAGCCTGTTAAGTCCATGCTGGATGCTTTTGCAATTGACTAAAAACCGATAAATATTACTTGGCTTGAAAACGTTCTTTGGTTCGCTTCAAAATGAGATGCACCTTTATATGACATACTTAAATCTACTGGAAACAGTATAACAGTGAAAGATCTGATAAAAAAAAACTGTCGCTCATTTGATCAAGAAAATACTTTGAAGTCGAATCAATTTTTGTTTTTTGCCAGGAGGAAGAAGGGATGTAGTCCTGCAAGTTTTAAATAAGAAACTGACACTTGGGCCATTTATGTTCTCATTCAGTTAAGTTCCTGACAATGTTTCCTTCTGTAGATTGATGATACTTTACCTTTCCTGTGATGAAGGCACTTTCGGGGTGACTGTAAAGGTGAATGAGAAAAACTTGTAAATTTAAAACTGTAGTAGTTCTCAAAAGTACTTGGATGTGGCCACATATTTTATTGAATGCGAGGAGGGAGGGAGGAGGGAGTGGAAGGAGGGAAGAGGGGGTGGAAGGAGACACACAGTTTGTTCAAGCCTAGCTGTTCTTTTTTCCAGATATTAGGTGGAGGAAATTACAACACCCTTCACTTTCTATGACTAATTTGTTCAATGATAGAATTAATCAAGAGCAAAATTCAACCATTCTGTAGGAAAATCAATGAAGAAGTAAGACTTTGAGTGGTTTACCAATAGTCTCAGACCCTCAAATATCAAGACTGACCAAACATTACACCATTGCATTAAGATAGATATAGTTATCATCACGAGTAAAAGCCATTACATTTGGGCATTCATTTGACCTTCTAAATGATTGGTCAAGATTGAAATAGTTCTGGATAAGCTTAATTAAAGGAATAACGAAGGCGTATCACATATTCAATGGCAGCTCACTGTGTATTGTGGTGAGGCCTTAGGAGCCAATTATCAAAGCGAGCGAATACAGTCATTAAACAGGAAGCGGTCAACTTACAAACCGAATATTAGAGAGTTTTTAGGTTCCTGAATAATATTAATTGTCTTTGATCCCTGCCTTGGTTATTCCTTTAAGAACCATTGTTGTCGAAATGAATGACATCATAAGATTTGGGACTTAAGATTTACCTAAAAGCTTAAGCTGATAGCACAAAAGAAAATCCAGTTTATCTGAATGGATGCCCAAATCATCCACTTTGTCATTTATATTCCTTTCTAAATGATTGGTCAAGCTTGAAATATTTGGATAAGCTTAATTAGTAAACCATTGTTGTCGAACTGAATGACATTAAAAGATATATGGGACTTAAGATTTACTAGCTAATAGCACAAAAGAAAACCTAGTTTATCTGAATGGATGCCCAAACCATTCAGTTGGCATTCATTTTCCCTTTAAAATGATTGGTCAAGATCAAAATATTTGGATGAGCTCAATTCTGAACAACCATTGTTGTTGTAATGAATGACTAAGGATTTGGGACTTAAGATTTACCTTAAGCTTAAGCTGATATCAAATATCACTGTACTAAAGCTTTTATTGCTTAAATTTTAAAAGATGAGAGGTATATCTATCCCCCTAAAATAAAAATTAGGATATATATATTACTTGTATGTTTATAGTGGCACAGTATTTATCTATGTAAGTGTGGATGTTATGATGTGCTATATGCCAGTTACTTAGCACTTCAGAAATTACTGCAAATACATCTACAGATACAAAAGAACTGAACATATCATGATATTAGAAAGGCCAAAGCTGTGCTTATTAACATGATAAATTACATGAGTTACTAATTGAATCTGAATTTTACTGATCCAGAAACCATAATCATAGACTGAGATAGAGCAAATGGCTGATGTTAGTATTTAGCCTAAATATTATTCCAAACTTCTATGTCAATAGAACAAAGTACATTATTTCATTAAAAAACCCTTCAGCTAGCTGGGTATTTATAGCCAAACAGTTCATATTGACAATAACATAAGTCAAATGCAATTGTCAAGGTATTAATTATGGCAGTGGATATATAGCCGTCAAACGGTTCCCGATTCCAGTTTACTTTTTAGCTGTCACTTCCGTCTGACATGCGCAGTTATCAATCTTGCGATTAGCCACCATTTTGAATGTTGTCTTTGAATGAGTGAAGTTGTGACGTGATTGTGATCCATTTTTAAGCATGCCTCTAGCTGTAGGTGATAGTTTTGACTCGTTTTCTGAAATATTTGAGACGACTAATAAAGACGAATAAAGACGACTGATGCAGGAAAATGTGTGGATTATAGTGTCCATCTAAACTATTAAACGGGTAATGAAAATAACGGAATAAACCGCACATAATCGGAAAACAAACATGCTTCATCAAACATCACAGATGAAATATTTCAAAAATCCCGCCGTTTGCCAATGCAAAGACGGTCAAATAGTAGTAACGCGCAGAAAACCGCCAGAAAATTAACGGCAACATAACTCGGGGACCGGATCGTCCGCTGGCACCGCAGGAAAATCACAAGTCCGCAAGATTGATAACTGCGCATGTCAGACGGAAGTGACGGCTAAATAGTAAACTGGAATCGGGAACTGTCTGACGGCTATATATCCACTGCGATTAATTATGCATGGAACTTTGAACAACACACTCATATTGTTAATTAAAACGTTTTCTTCTAATGTGTCCCTTTAAAAAGATATATTTTGATGTGTTTCACTCAACCAGCTGTTGTAAAATCTTACTTCTAAGTTCTAGGCCTAACATTTGTTAGTGCTAGTGAAAATACTAATAAATTAGTTCCCAACCGTACCATGCAATGTATATTTTAAACGTAAACGTTTCTTCACTTTCAACATTATGGCTGACTGTGTTTGTCTGTCAGTGAATACAATTTTCCGAGCAAGTAAACTAAATGACAATCTCCTTATACAAATCCTCATTCCAAGATGCAAGAATGTGTTTTGCGTAATAAGCCTAGGCTAACGTTCAATTACACCGACTTTAGTTAAAGCCTAACTAAGTTAATTTCACGGAACACGGCAGCGCAGGCTAACCTAAATCTTAAAACTCGCCGACAGTAATTTTTTTACAAACCTCTACCAGTATTCGTTTCTTCAGTTCTCTGTCGCTTTGTTTGATGCATTCTTCTCTTATTTTGATGCAAATCAGTTGATCAGTTCATTTTAGTACACATGCCTGCATGTTTAAAATTCGCTCTTACAACACCTCTGACGTATACATATTTACTGTTACAAAATAGTTCTTTTATATACACGTCTTTTCTATGGAACGCCAAAAAGACTACAGGTGGCGTTGCTACGCTAAACAGGAGGGGTTAGTATAAAGTAGTATCCATACGCTTATGTTTTATCATGAACGCTGCTAGAAACATCACAGAAGAGTACACACAGCTCCCGCACGTTTTGAGTTTCCGGAAATGTGACACTATTATTAGAGTAAACATTTTCTTGCTGTGTAAAGACGAGAACAGTTTCAGGTTTCCAATGTCATCTATAAAGTGACGAAAGGACTTCCTATCCACACAAGTTGTAACATTTGCACGTTCCGCCTAACAGATATGATTACATTCAACCGAGGTGACCAAATTTGTTTGCAAAGTAACATCCCCATTTAAAAAATTTTTTGGCCTAATTACAAATGGTATGTTAGCTATTTGCATAACTATCCCACTTTGAGGGGAAGGGAGAGGGCGAGCATATACTAAATTTAACTGACTGATTTAGGTAGGGGCATGAACCTTTGTAATAGGACCTGGGGGGGGGGGACCAGGATTCGTAAAGAAGTCAGTGTGGATCTGAGGTCGTGAAAATTGACTCCCGGATACAGATGGTCTGTGAGTCCCTCTTTTAGGAAAAAGAGACATCAAATGCGTTCTGACGTATATTTATATTAAGTTAGGTCTACAATAAGGTCTAAACGTCAAGATTACTACTTTTCAACGTTTGTGTGAGGTGGAAAAGTTGGGAAATACCTCCATCCACCCCACCCCCCCCCCCTCCCCCACACACACAACCCTTGCTCCGCACCTGTGGACTTTCTGGACCTGGAGGAGTGGTCTAATTCTTCGGCGACAGAATGTGAAAATCCCCGACTGAACGTTTTCCATCTACTGAGCATGAAGGTAGGGGCATGAACTTTCCCCGAGGCACTTAAGTTGTTCCAGGAGAACTAGAGCTAACGGCAATGTCCATGGTGGCCGTTCTTTTTCTATCTTTTCAGCTGCATTTTGGGTACGTCCTTTTCCTCAATGCGGTTCCTGTTTAACGTACGCACACTTCAGGTTCAAGATGGCAAGTTTAACTATGCGACTGCGACCTACCACCGACAAGGGTATGATCCTCACCATCATCGAATGAAGAAGACATAAATTGTGTAAATTTCTGTGATGAAGGAACGTATTTTGTACGCCCCTGCCGAGTGATCATGTCTACCGCCATCACTTCTGTCCGATTATAGAAACAACATACGATTCATGCATGCAGGCTTCATCTATATCGTCTGGCACTGTTTATCCTCTACGTGTCGATGTGCTGATAAGGCAAGTGGGATATCTAATGGCTAGACTATTTATAGATCGAAGTGATTCCAAAAATATGTTCATAATGTCCTCCCAGCAACACAGTGACATAAATCATACTTTTTACATTTTATGCTTTGCAGCTTTGTGCATGCTAGTGTTTGCGTTTAACTACAAAATCTTAATGAGTACGAGCGGGGGATTAGGCACGGAAGTAATCCGTGGGAGTATGAGGCAGCGTTTATGGCAAGCCATACGGGACAAACACCTCATAATATATCCTCGTATTAATACGAATATATACGCGCATTAACTCGAATATTATACGCGTATTAAATCAGACAATAACTGGCATGTCTTATAGCTTTCACCCACATTGTAGCCTCGCCAGTGCAATTAATGAGAGATTGCAATGTTAGTAGGCCTACGTACCTATCTAGACAACAGCGTGACTTAGTACGTGTACCGTATATATTCGAATTAATACGTGTATTTTTTCGAATTAATCCTCATAAGTATTCGAATCAATCCTCATATATAATTCGAATTAATAAGTGTTTATAATCTAATTAATACGCGGATATATTTAAGCTTTATGATTGGCTAATAATATATATGCGTGTATATTCAAATTAATACCCGGGTATATTCAAATTAATACGCGGATATATTATGCGGTGTTTGTCCCACATGGCCTGCCATATGCGTGAGTATGGTAATTGCATGTGTCTGAGGGGGTGGTTTGGGAACCAGGTGCGTAACCACGTGTACTTCTGTTTTTTTTTAGCTCATCCCCCCCTCTTTATTACCTATGTAGGTAAAAGGTAGGTTTGCTCTTTATTACTCGCTATTTTCACTGATAAATGTTTGATGCCCATGGAGAAAATTAGCTTGCAGTTTGTTCCAGATCTATGTGCGATAGAGTTTCCTATGTGTATGCCTATAGGGGACTACGTGAATTTCCATTATCCAAGAAACAATCATTTAGTTATACATCATATCAGTGCCGTTATTCATTGACTTATTATTGACATATCAATAAAGCATAGTTTAATGGCAAAAAACGGAAATGAAGTTGATGATATCGTGTTTAATCATATCGTCGTTGTTCTAGACAATCTAGTTCTGTGGTGTAGCCCTTCCGTCGTGTGTAAGAATAGAGGTCGCACTTTCACTAAAGGTCCATGACACCTGTGTTGAATTTGGGTTTCAATGAATGTAGCGCATTGTGTTCACTAAAGTGTTTTGTACATTTTTAACAAATGAAACCACATAGAGCATATAGGACATTAATCAAAGCCAATAATGGGCGGAATATAGAGACATTTTTTAAAGCTCTGTTAAATAATAATCCTCTTTTGAGACGTTAAAACCGAAGGCATAAGTGGATTAGAACAATTGTTATAGGGCCAAGAGCACTGCGAACCTCACAGGATTGTCTACAATCTAATTCATTGAGTTAAAGGTACCAGTTTCCCGGGGACTTTCCATTATGTCCCAGGGCCCAGTGGCGGAGCGTCCATACAGTCAGGGGGGGCGAATGCCCCCCCTGACGGACTCAAATGGACTGCTGGCGCCCTTTTCAGCTTTTTACCACTTTTTACTTATTCGCGATTATTGACTTTTTTATTGCGCTCTCATCTACCTATTGACATTTGTCACATTTTCTTGCTGTAATTTTCTGACAAAATGCTCTAACGGCTATTATTCTTCGTTTATCTGCAAATTAGCAAGGCCCGGAAAGGGTCATTTCCGGCGATCTAGGGAGTATCTTTACTCAAAAAAATTCTGTACGCTCCGCGCCAACCTGTGGTGGCGCTCCGCTTAAATAGTGTCGAAAGCGCCCCTACAGACCATTCTCGCCCCCTCTGACCAATACCCCTAGCTCCGCCACTGCCAGGGCCCACAAATTGACACGGTAATCCTGTATATAGCCCCAGTGTTGCCCTCCTTGGCAGGTCTGCAGCCGAATGACTAACCGTATCTTTAACTAATAATCATAATACCCCTTGCAAGAGTTAACCTGTATGCAGTAGTTGTGAAGTGGTTACTGTGCAATATAGATAGAATTTAACCGTTGAAATAAGAAAAGATCCCCCCCC
>KN889378.1:0-30308 GCA_000934455.1 Apostichopus parvimensis | reverse complement strand
TATATATATATACAAATATAGTCAGTTTTCTTTATCAGCTAACGTCATCCCAACTTCTTATTCATTAACTCTAAATGTACATTCATACTTGCATCGATCGAGCTCGAGACATTATGACAGCTTGAAAATCTTAATTTGTCACTGGCCTTTGGGAATGTGAATGCAGATCTTTATGTACCTCTTGTAACGTTATCAAAATAAAATGTTAAAATAATTATATTACCTTTTTTTGCAAGAGTGAGCTCACATGTAGTACAATAGTCAAACAATGCAACTGCTAAAAGGTTTATTACCAAAAAGTATTATCCTGGAGATTCTAAACTTATTCCCTAAATATTTCATCTGCCAAAGTAGAGAGCTTGAAATAGGACAGATTTTAAAGAAAGTTTTTTTTTCCCAGTTGTCCCTTCCACAAACTGCACATACTTTCCTTCAGGTTAACGCATGAACTATAAAGAAGATGTCCAATAAGACATGAGTTAATAGTAATAGGCATTGCAGAGTCTATTTAGATTCAATAAATTGCTTCTGCTTAGGAACACCTCAAGACCTGTAAACTTTTGAAAACTACACTTTGCGTTGTAGCCTTATATGTCATTCCGACCACGCCATGTAAATTATTCCTGAACAAAACTGGCTTTCTCAAAATAAATCTCTGTGTAATTAACCGTTGCTTATTAGTTAGGGAGGTATTTATTTATTCATTTATTTATTTATTTCATTTCTTTAATCATTCAAGTATCAATCTAAATTTTATAAAGAGGAGTCATACGTTAACAGGAAGATTGACTAATATAAAAGGAAACAAGAAAAATGTATTAATTATGACAACAGCCAAAAGTTTGTGTCCCACACATTGAATGTACTGTATTGCATGATTTGTAACACTATTGGCCTTATTTTATCATGCCTGGTGCTAGTTTGGAGAACTAAAGTTGCAGAATATTGTTTTCAGGTATTTGCATATATTGTCTCTCCTTTTCACAACTGAGTATGCATCATACACAGCAATATATGGCAAATTTACAAAATGCAGTTAAAAGAAAGAATAGTGTTGTCTTTCTACTTTCATTTGATCTTGATGATCCATAATTAAATGTTCCATAAATTAGGGAGATCCATATTGATCCAATTGATCCAATTGATGATCCATAATTAGGGAGTGTTAGCTCAGTGGTTACGCTGGTGCCTTTCAATCATAAGGTCCCGAGTTCGAGTCACTCCAAGATTAATGTATGTCGTCCAGTTACAGAGTTGTTGACAATTGACAATTCATAATCATGGACATTAAAATATGAATCTAAGAGACTGACTTCGGCCAGCTTGCGGCTTTGATAAGCCAATGATGTTTTCATCGCTAGTTCCTGCTTGCAGGAGGATCTACATACATCATCTAATCTGTTAGAATATGAAGGATATAAGAACTCTTACACGATCAATTAAATAGAGCTAATTTACTTC
The DNA here is from genome assembly GCA_000934455.1 of Apostichopus parvimensis. NCBI lineage: Eukaryota > Metazoa > Echinodermata > Holothuroidea > Aspidochirotida > Stichopodidae > Apostichopus > Apostichopus parvimensis. Next base: position 28,847 of record KN889378.1, on the reverse strand, counting down.
ACAACGTTACTTCACATCCCATAATATTCACCATAATCACCCATAATATTCACCAGGTCTCTTGTCCAGAACGTGCAATGTAAATGTGGCAGCCTATTTAGTCCAAACACTCACAGACAATAACATCTACAAGCCCTGACCATACATTCAAAGTGGACTATAGGCCAGGGACATCTGCTAGTATGAAGGTATGGTAAGTCTAGACTATGTCTGGTTACTCTTTTTTTCCCCTCTCCTTCTTACTTTTCGTTGTAAAGTCAAACACTTTCTCAACCTGTCTATAATATCTGTCTTGACAAACTAAGTTTCTGTTTAAGCTAAAATTACGTCGATAGTGAAAAATAAAAAACCTAATTATGCAGATGGAGGCAACCAACCGATCTATTATTTCTGATCTTACATGATTTAACATTGCAGAAAACGGGGTTAAAGTACTTTACAGTCTCATCAGAATTAAGTTCTTTCTTGGCATTTATATATTTTGTGACATTAACATCACTGGGAATCAAAATTATGGTTTTTGTCCATCATCCATGTTTTGTCTAAAATTAACTTCATGCATATTCATGAATCTGATTCAAACACAGCTGTACTATGCTGCTTTAAGTACATAACTTAAAATTATGTATCATTTATTGGGAAATTGCCAAAAATATAAGGTTGTCAAAACCGCCCAAACTTTCTACATCACATTGGCAATTACAGAAAATTGAATAATTGAGAGCATATATATCTCAGACATCTCAAGCGTCTTAAATTATGTATTATTCATAGTCCAAATTACCAAACATACAACGTTTGTTGTCCAATCCTCCCTGGCACAATTTATACATTACATAGTAAATACAGACAATTTAATGATCGAAAGCATTTGGAGTTATAAGGTTTCTCTTGCAAAGTAAATACGATGAAACATTGAACATCATGATCAGGCGAGCCTATCAACGATAACCATTTTCGTTTTTAAGTACACAGAGCTACGATAATATGACTTTACACAGTTTCAAGCATTCATAATTTGCATTTCAAATTGATATGCCTTCAGGTAACTGAGTGGATCTGCTTCAAATTACCAAATATTAGAGCCATTTCGTGCTAGAATAAAGCTGTTGATCGGCTAAAAATTTTCCAGGTATACGAAAATGAAGACATACACCGACGACCATCCTCCTGAGTCAGTGACCCACAATTCACAGCAGTTATTTAACAGACTCGTAACTTCGTAACCGTACTTTTTGCCATCATTCAAAGTAAACTAAACTACATATATCCTTACCCTGTTTCTTGTACACATATCAGCAATATATTGATCAACCAGTAGATAAAATCCCTACTTGCATATTTAAGCCTTATTTCTCATTCATTTGCCTGAAGCAGGATGACAACTTAGCACTATAGTACAATTAAAGAAATACACAGACAGCTGATAAATCACGCAATAGCGGAAAAGGGCCAAAAGAAAAAGGGAGAAAAAATACTAAAATAAAGGAAAGAGACGTACCTCAGAGGGAGGTTCAAGTGTGTGAGATCTGCTAAGTATCTCTTTCTTAAGTGTCCAACTAGCTGTGGGCCCCACTTTAAGTAGCAATACTGTTTAGGGTACATTAAAAAGAGAAAGATCTTTTAAGGCGGTCTCTAGTATTTAATTTGGTACTGGTCATTTCGAAGAAAAGTTGCTGACCCTGGAGATAACGGGTATACTGCATGCAAATCATTGGGACAGGACTGTGTTACTAGGTCACATCAGATGGTGTAGAGTAAGTATTGTATAAAGGGTGGTAAGGTTGTGAATGGACAGATATTAAGTGAAGCTTGATATAAATCAGTATGCTTTCATGTGGATAAACTTTAAAGGAGCTTTCTGTATTTCGTAGATCACTTCTATCAAACTACCAATCTTGTCCAGTCTTTCTCAGAATGATACCCCCAATGGTCCACGTACAGTTTTTTCCAACGTTTCTTTCACATGATGAGCATTTAACTACCGAGTGTTCCATACTAGTTTGAAGCAGTCCTAACTAATATAGGCTAAAACTTGGAAAAGAAAAAAAAAAATTGGACAGTCCTAAGTATTGCTCAAAATAATGAAAATCATTTGCGAATATTACATACGCATGTGAACAATGGAAACGGAGCGAAAAATTGTGGATTCTGGCTGCATTGCGTCCCCAGCAAAGAAATGGGTAACACGATCGCCACCAACTACAAGTTGGATAGTTTGGTTAAGAGCAGTCTGGGCAAGCTTGTATCCCACAGGTCACTGGCTCTAATTCCATTCTATGGCCATGAATCTATTGGTCTTTTCTAAAAGTGAATGTTAATTAGCAAGTATAAACAAACATTTTATTTTATTCAACAATTCTTTTTTGCCTTGACACTTGACCACTATACCAGCATTCAATGCACGCAGAAAGAAATTTGTAACTGGATTTTTCTTGTACTGAAATGGCTATTTTCATTCTAATGAATAATATATATATTGCCTCGGAAGTTTTAGTATCAAAATGATACTGTTTCTCATACAAAATAGTAACAATAATAATAGTAACTTATAAATGCAAAACCACCAAAATGAATATTTCCAATGAATATGTTTCTAACTTTTCCTCCAAGTTTATGAATTGCATTGTTATGGGATTTCTGTGGCGAATAATATTGAACATTTACCGAAATCAACCCCAATAGCTACACCAGTTTAAATCATATAATTTCTTTAATTATTCACCCGTTAATTTCAACTCTCAACAAGAAACCTAGCGCGCTTTAATAACAGCCTTCAATCTAATTAACTCCAAACTTTTTAAGAGAATGAACTTATTTTTCATAGAAGTGATCTTCCTCTTTGGATTATGAACCCATTAACAATTAATAGCAAACACAAAATTTATTGCCACATTGACATCACTCACTCAGCTGTTGCCAGAACAATGATATCAACTAAACTAATCAATTACACCAAACTTAAAACAGTGTATCAGGGTTTGACTCAGCTTTAAATATAACAGTATAAAAAAAAAACGATAGCTTCAATCTAATATATAGTCTTTACAATATTATTAGACAAACATAGGCAATTTTGCAAAGTGCTGACTAAAATTTAGACAGATATATAAGTTAAAATCATCAAAATTTGACTGGTAACATATAGAAAGATGGAAGACATAATTGGAATATTTGCTAACTTTTATGATATATCAGCATGTCGCACTATTCATTTACATATATAATACATTAATACTTTAACACTGCTTTAAGTTTCCTCTTCTGTGATACCCTCGTCTGAAAGCAGATATACGACCCGATAACTTTACACAGCGACTACCCCAATTAAAACACGTTTTGTTGTCACGGAATCGAACATCTAGCTTACTGACGTCTTCATACCAGGAGTAAATTGTGTGATTTGAAGAGACAGGCATCGCGGCGGCCATGACAGAACCTGACTCACCAGACGGAGTGAGGCCAGGGTTCTCAATCAGATCGGAGTCATTAACTCAAAGTTACGTCTGGTTAAAATGACAAGTTTGATACATGCATGTGTGTTACCATAGCTGAATCATCACGGTGTCTTTGCTTTCTAATTGCACTTCATTTTGGGAAGTACCCTGAATCTGTTTTCGGAGGAACAGTAACTGTTAGTCACTTAAGACTGGCAGACAAAACAGCCCAATAATAGCTTGGAGTGGCATACGTCAACATGTCAGTCTATAGATAACTAAAGGCAGCTAGGTTTGGTTGGTATTATAACAGTTTGTCTTTACAACCGGTGGGGGCCGGACTCCAGTTAGAGAGATGCCACACCTGAGTGATAGTAGATGGTATACGATACGGTACCATTGGTATACCAGAACAATATGCTCACCTGATATGTGGGAGCTCACGTGAACTTGGAAAGTCCTTGACAAGAACAATCCTGTGGATCCACATACAGTACCAAGTATGATGTTTAACTACCACCATATATGTACAATGTGATTAATATGTTATTTTTACAAGCCAAGGGAAAACACACACATGATTGATGTGTACACACACACCCAAGCACGAACACATGCACTTCTACCAACCCATACCTGTATATGATGAGCAGGATCATAAATGAATACAATTGTTAATTACCAGGTCAATTTTCCAGGCTTTGCCAAGTCTGACAAATTAATACAGGTCACAGTAGTGACACTTTTAATTCTTCAGCTGCGCTTATGCACCCCAGATCTCTTTATTTTACTGGTACCTTTAATTGCGGCAATTTGTAGGATCACAAACTTTCATTTGTTTCTCACAAAGAATTAAAAAATCCATTTCTCTGTCAACAAAAATAATGTTTTGTCCAAGTTTTGGGGCAATTTATTTGCGTAAGCTTTGCAGAACCGTTTGAGCCCTGTGGAATTATGAGATATTCCATTTTCCCGAAGATGATGAGTTGTAGTATGGTGGGATTATAACATTGCCACGATCGTCACATAAAACAAGCAATTTAATAACACATATCCCAAGTAAGTTTGTACTTAGCCGTAATAATTTTGTTGTTAATATCACCAAATGTGATCAATAGGGTTTGTAATCAAAAAGATATATATGGATTATTTCTTGAAATTGAAAGTTTTAAGGAAGAGATAACTGAATATAATTTATATAATATAAGAAAAAACATTTAAATAAACTTCAACCAAAACCGAGCCGTCCCATTCTTTGTGTTGTCTTGCTCGAGAGGAAAACATTAATCAGGCGCACTGTTTCGTCTCGACCAAAAAAAAGACACAAGACACCTATTGTTTAATTTCAATTTTTCGTTCACTGATCTCTGCAAATGGACCAAAAAATTTGGGGGGAATGTACATTGCCATGATTATGTGATTATTTACTACACAACAGTATCAAAAACAATTGTAGAGTGAGGGATCGGTAAGTTCGTGTTTAATATGGAATGCATAGAGGGCCATTAAACCTTTATCGACTGAAAACTATGAACCTATATGTATCCCCCTCATGAGTAAAAAAGGAATTTGATAAATTCAACAAAATGTCTTTATGTTATGACATCAAATATGATTTAACCAATGCCCCCCTCTTCATCCCCTCCCCCCCCCGCCCCCTCTTTCAAATAAGTAATAAATCTCTGTAATTACTCATTTAATAATATTATGACGGATGAGACATGGAGGCTTAAAAGACCAGTCAAGGGATTTCTGTACTTGATGAAAGAGAACACATTCTAAGCATCCTGTTGTAATTTTTATCCCTATGCAACATATTTTACGTATTGATAGGTTGAAATATTTGACATTGTCACAGTTTATAAGCACTATAATGTAAACAGGTGTGATGTCAAAATTGCCAACAGAGAAAAATTTACTTTTGATCTATTCTTCACTAGCTGTTATTTTCACTAATTCTGAATTTTATGGAAGCTAAATTAACACTCAGTGCAACTTTTGAATGAGAAACAAACAAGCTTTTATTATGTATTTATGCATCATTATCATCATATCTGTTTCCTTTTCTTCAATATGACCATATTTATCGACTTTCAATCATAGTTATTTTAAAGGTATCATGGAATTTTTTTTTACCAGAATGCTAAAGAAAACTTCTTCCTATTTCATTAAATACATTTACAGATGGACCTATCTTGTGTTAAGGATTATCATTTCTTGATCAATTACAATTGCTATGGTTCATATATAAACAGCATCATTTCACGATGATTTTGCCAACACCATTTGTTCTTCAAAAATTTTTAAAGCAATGTAGAAGAATGAGATTTGAGAGAATAAAAGTCACGTTTTGGTACTACTTGTTCTTTACTTCTGTAATGAAGAGGAGCTGATATAATTCGCAGTACATGTTTAACTAGGGAGTCGCACTACTTTGAAAACCCTGGGAAATTGAAGGGGTATTTTTAACCTGGACATGGTATTTAATTTAATGGTTGATGATTATAGGGAATTTAATTTAATGTCCAAATCATCATTTTATACTCAACACCATCCAGAAATTAAGAAAAGTAAAAAAGATCATTTGAAGAACCTGTCAGAGATTGCAGATTTGTGTAAATACCACCATGTATTGTGTGACATATTTGACACTGATATATCAATAAGCTAGATGTGCAAATGGATGTATTTCCTGTTTAAATTCGAAATTCATGAACATCACAATATTTCTTACTCAACATGCCCAAATAATGTATAATATCTCGCCTTAAAAAATGAAAGAAGCCATATTCATTAATTCGAACAAGAAATAAAAACTGTGACGTAATACGAAGAATACGGTGTCTGCGTAGTGGCTGGGTGTATGAGTAATTCAAACTAGTAAAATAAACTACAATACCGATAAAAAGAAATGATAACTTAAAAAAAACTAGACCTGATGTTTAATCAAATTAATGCAAGTCTGGCAAAGATGGAGACTAATTCTTACTCATTCCACTTTTAATACCAATGTACTGGACACACACACTCATCACAGTTTTTTTTTTTCACTTCCCTATTTGTGTAGACAGACAGGGGGGACAACTCACTGTGACTATACCACACATATATGCACCTAAAAGTTAAACATGCGCGTTATGAATCACCGTGGCAGTAAACGATCATAGACCACTCAAAAAATATCACAGACAAGTTTCTTCCACTTATTTGCCGTAAAGTGGGTAAAAACATGTACTCATTTTGGGAAACAAAATTAGAGAAACGAGTCAGCCAAATCTAATATGAGATAGGCCAAAGCCATTTTAACCAAAAAATTCAGTCTCTATTCAAAAGAATTATAGCTTAATTGCAAAATGCCCTATGGGGCCTTTCACTGATTTTAACGCACCTTTTTTTGTGTTTCACCAGAGAGAACAGAATTTAATTTAAGGTTTCGAAAATATTTTCTTGCTTTTTGAGTACAATTTCCAAATGGAACTATTTTTAAAAGGTGAAGTAGGAATTAACTTAGGGTTAAAAACAGAAAAGAAATTGCTTTCTCATCAGTAGATGCAGATAAATCAACAATATGAGATGATTACTCATAAACAAGGATTAGTGGCAGCTGTAGGGCCTAGAGATAAAGTGTTTACATCGGTATGAAACTTGATCTCCATGGTGACGCAATGTAATAGATCCTTTAATCCCTGTGTCTATAGGGGGATGGGGGGTCTACAGAAATATTAAGGAGCAATCCTCTAGAAACCACTCATGGTGGTAGAAAATTAGTATTACTCAAAACAACACAAAAAATGAGTCAATTGTTTCAGTTATAATCACAATAGCAAGCCTGACTTGCAATCATGAAAAACGTCATCAATTATAGAACTAAAACTGTTGCTATTTATTTCCAAAACTGTTTTCCTGGAGGATTTTCCTCTTCACAAAATTCAAAGTTAAAATTTGATGATTAAAGGATGACTTTCAGCACAAATTTAATATTTGCTAGTTTAATTTTGTTTTTAAATTTAATTAAATTTGTCAAAAAAAAAAATTGAATTTTTAAATTTTGGAGACAGTTGTCCAGGTGCATTTCTAATACTACTTTAGACCATTCAATCATCACTTAAAGGTAGCCAGTATAGGTCCCAAATTATAGCACGCTATAATTGCTAGAATTTTTCAAAAAGTACTTTCCTGGAGGTCTTTACTCTCCAAATTTTTCTCAGACATTTTTAAGGAACACAGAAGATGACTGAATGTCCCAGTGAGGACAATTTCCTCAAAAGTTGTAATAAAAACATTTTTAAGAATTTGGACTATAAGGTGACCATATTTGAATATCTAGCATATTTGATGCCAATACAGCATACCTTTAAAGCGGGTGAACTACTAAGTCTAACAAACATACCATTAGGTTTAGTTCCTCTAATGCAAGACAAAACTTCATTGGTAAATCATGAGCCTTTATATGACCCTTAAAGTTTATTATGTGTGTTATACAATGCATTACGAAATTTGTAATGTCCAGATCAGGTGTGTTGGATGTCATCCAATTGTTCACCGTTGTTTATATATTTAGATTAAAAGTGCAAGATTTCATGGAATAAATACAACTTATAAAACTTGGATCAAGATTACCTGTACAGGCCTGACCTTTAATATCATCAATTTAGCCTAGATTTAAGACTATACCATATTTTAAAACTGAATTCCTTGATATCCACAATAGCTATAGAATCATTAATTTAGCAATCAGATATTTTCTTTTTGATCTCGAACTGTGATAAGCCTTAAGTGGCTCTGTGCAGCACCACACCAGAAGGGTTTAAAATTTCATCAAGAGTTTTACAAATTTTGGTCTTTCTTGCAACCTTACTTCAGAATTTCTTTGGAGGCATGACGAATGATGGTCATGAGGTAAACAGTCTTACATGGATAATGAGAGGATCAGATGCTGATCATATTTTTATAAATCTTTACAAACAGAAAGCTGTACAGTGTTTTGACAAATTATTGTCATCTAACTGGAAAAGAAGGTATTTGTTCTCAAAATATATTAATTAGTATTTTCAATAGTGTCATAACATGTTTATAAGACCGATGAAAGGTCAGTTTAAGTTTTACACACTGTAGACTTCTAAATCCTGAAAGACTTTCATGCTAGATGTGAAACCTTATAAGCAAAATAAATAATTAGGGATTGATTTTGAGTAAAGGTTGTTGTCAACAGCAGGTGATTGAGAATAATTATCTACTAATTGTGCAAGTTTTAATGAACTTCTGATTAACTATAATAGTTGGAACAAGTGAAAAACAAAGTGGATTTTGTTACACTTGAGATAGACAGAATTATCTTTAAGCAACAATAGAATCCCTTTGTGAAATTAGGAAAGAAAACAAGAAAACAATCTTTTGCCTTGCTCTCTTAGGGTCTGATTGCACTAATACAGGGGTGGGCAACTTTTTTGAATGAATGGGCCAGATATAAGGGGTGAAAAATCGACTGGGCCCCACCTAACCAACGACCTGCTGTTGATTTCAAACACAACCTTTGATTCCAAGGACTTTCAAGCAATAGGTGTGTGTACTTAATCTGTATTCACAAAAATATTATGTCAATACAGTACAGTTGATAATTAAATGGGGATAATAGGCCTACCTGACAGCATAATTAGTGCCGATAAATTCTAAGCAGCTAGCTTTTTTTGTGATGATGTAAAATAGATTGAATTTTTTTCTTTTTCTTGTGACATCTCACGGGCCGCAAAAAAATCACTGGCGGGCCGCATGTGGCCTGCAGGCTGTAGGTTGCCCACCCCTGCACTAATAGAAACAATAGAATCACTTTCTGAAATCAAGAAATTAAAACAAAAAATGACCAGGGTTCAGGATACACCCAGGTCTATACAAGGACCAGGTCTCATGGTACACCCAAGTCTATACAGGGACCAGGGTTCTGGGTACACCCAGGTCTATACAAGGACCAGGCAAAGGCGTAGGAGGCGGGGGGGCTGCAGCCCCCCCAACCAAATATTTTTGAAAAAATTCGGGCAATATGCTGAGAATTTTTTGGGCACCTACTGAAAGAAATATAATTTGCAATATGTTTTTGAATGGTTAAACTTATATTATTATCATTATTGTTGAAACCGACTTGTCAAATAATTATAACCAATATGGAAGGATAGTAACATGGCAAATGATTGTATGTTATTGGCAGGCGATGTAATAATCAACAAATGCTTATATGATATGCACATTAAGATGTTGAATTTTGGTTATATTTTTCGGGCAAGTCGTTACAGCCCCCCCAAATCAAATTGGTCTCCTACGCTTATGGGACCAGGGCTCATGGTACGCCCAAGTCTATACAAGGACCAGGGTTCTGGGTACACCCAGGTCTATACAGGGACCAGGGCTCATGGTACGCCCAGGTCTATACAGAGACCAGGGTACACCCAGTTCTATACAGGGACCAGGGTTAGGGTACACCCAGGTCTATATAGGGACCAGGGTTCAGGTACATATCTGTTCAGACACCAGCGTTCAGGGTACATATCTCATAGACCAGGGTTCAACATAGAGCTACATATCAAATAAGTAGTGTAAGGGTTCTGGATCTGATCCTCTCCTTGTGTGAAGTTCTTGCACTTGGGATCTGATCTGATCATAATCATACTTGCGAGGGGAAGTCAGATCCAGGGCTTGAGATCAAAATAACAAGTGTGAAAGCTATGTGGATCATGGTGACCCTAGATCACCACCACATATGACGTCATGTGTCACTGCTATTTCTTGCTGCACACTGCTTGTAATTGATACAAGGTGTATGTAACTATTTTACTTGGAAACATTGACATGACATGCTGTGTATTCATAACTTGACATGCTGTGTACTTCATAATCTCCCCTCCCCCCCCTCCCTCCCACTGAGGATCTAATGTGATGGTAAATGAAAAATTTGAGAGAAATATTTGTGATGTACTGATGCTCAACATGATTCTTTTGAAAGCGATCGCCAACATATGGAGCATTATGCAGTTTGTAGCCACCAAAGCCAATTGTATTCGACAAATGTGGACTTGACGATTGTATCATCTAGGCTTGAAACATATTGCATAATTTAACAAAATGCATATCTGTTTTTATCTCCTACCAAGGGCTGTTGTATTTATTTCATAGAGATTGTATAACTCCTCTCTGTATCTGCAGTGTTTACAAGGTCCATCGAGATAGCATTAAAACTGATACATAATCCTTTCCAGTGTAGTACTGGCTGCCAAGGGATCTCTCTCTATTGAACTATTAATTATCTATGAATAAGGTATATCAGACTAAGTCCTTTTTAGCTCAGTTGAAAGCTTTCGGCTTAGCTACAGCCATCTTTGGGATTCTGCCGAAATTCTATCACTTTTTGTCGCAGGGTTTGGATGACTGCCATTTCATAATTTTTCATTCAACTTGACTGAAAATTCATCAGTGGTTTGTATGGGTTAAGTTTCCATGCATGCGATAATATGTTATGAATTCGAAGGTCATTTGAGGTCACAAGAAGTCATTTTCTTAAAATGTAAAAGATGCTACACCTCCTAGAGCGTTTGTCCAATCTGCTTAACTGACATTGTGGAATTAACGTTTGCATGGTGGTGAATCAACTTTGTTCAGAAAAATTATTTCTGTCGTGTTTTCAACTTTTTAGTATTCATGACCAGTACACGGTTTGATGTGAGTAGCAAAATATCTTCCATCTTATTTTTCCAGTAAAATGAAAGTGATTGTCATTTAGCCTTTGAAGAAGATCCTGCTAGGATCGAAACATCAGGCCAACTTACTTTTACACATTCTCCTACACAGGCTCTCTAGTGGATAGGCAGTTTGCTAACAGTTTTATTTTGTTTTGAAAATAAGTTTGTGACAGTGTTTCCACTTTTCCTGGAATACAACAATATCTAGAAATTTTGGGGGGACTAACAAGGGCGGTTTGTATATACGCCCTACAGTAATTAGGTCCAACAACCGTTGAAATCAGTCCATTTCGTTAAAAAGTTACAAAAAGCCTCCATGATATCTTACTAGGATAACATTGGCTCATACCCTGTTACGATGAAGTCATCAATCAAACAACAACACAGTTTTGTATTCTGGTTCAAAGATACTACAAAGGCAGCTCTGTATTTTAAGTATTCAAGAACACAACTTAGCAGTAATTACAGCCTTCTGACTTCTCAAAATTATTTCAAACTTTTATCATTGTTTATTTCAATAAAAATTATAACATAACATTTTTCTTTATGTCTTTTTTTCTTCAAAACAAATGTTAACAACTTCTATGTCTGCTAAGAAGAAGCATACAAGGAAATGGGAGGAAAGGAAACAACACTGTAATCCTTCCCATGTCTTATATTATTCACACCAACAAATGGATAACTGCTCAGAAATATTGCCAATCAAAACAAATTTCTCAAATAGAAGCTTAGCTGAGGTTTTGCAGCGTTGCTGCACTTGTTTATGAATGCAACTTCCAACAGGCTTTAACAATTTACAATTGAGGAAAAATGCAGAACATATAGAAAAGAAAATTCCCCATTTCTCCAACGAATCGGATTTAAACAATGGAATCGGCAAAGACTGTCCATGCATGCTGCAAGTTCTATTCAAAAATAAAACTAATTGGGTAAAAGTCGTCACTAGTAATAAAATTAGTTTGTGTAAATTGATGTTCCTGTTATTTTTCAACAATTATATTAGAAATCATCCATTATCGCAGAACAACGATTGCAAGTCTTACGACCCAAGTATCACGGTCATGAGTATCACCTTTGCAAAAACAAACACAAAATGTATACACTGTAATATAATCACCAACCAACGAGGAAACGATTCTTCAAAAATAATGATTTTCACTCTCACTATACAATCTAACTGTAACTGATATATATATTCCATCACAGTCTAATGTAAGCGGCATTTTGCATGCCCCGAGACTAATCAATCAACCGCACTAAAACAATCGAACTGCAAAACCAGCCCATTAACAAGCCCTAATCGGTCATTCTGCTAGCACTTGTAACACAATCAATTGCTATCACCACCCACCGTATTGAAAACGATGTCACTCGGAGAACGCTGAACGTTAATCAAAATAGAGGGCTCTCATCGTCAAAGATACAGAAAGAAGCAGAGAGCGGGACTTGAGCTACTAAACGGAACAGTCTTCGGACTCTATGACAGTTAATTTTAGGCTAACTGTGACCTGGGTTCAAAATTAGGTATTGAGGTGTACACATTATAGAAAACAAACACACTGATCTGACCAGGACAGGCGAAGACTGTACTGCTTTCTGACACACTGAAAGATAAGCTGAGTTTTCAATGGCATTACATATATCTCAAGAGAGAATAAAACAAACAAATTTCCTTTGGGAAGTTACGATAAAATTGTTCTTAGTTCTTTATAGCAAAAATGTGATAATTTTCTATGATAGCCCTTCGTCGGGAGACATAATGTTTGACATTTGAAAGCTCGGTTGCAAATTTCTGGCCAACTTCAGTCAGTGTCAAAATAGTGAAGATTGCACCTGGTCAAACAAATCCAACTCACTGGATTATTTTCAACGAATGAATTTTACTTGTTACCAACAATTAATGGTTATCATTCAGTTCTAATCCTTTATTGCCAAACCTTCCTTCCTTTGTACAACACAATGAAAAATATATGTATTCTAAATTCTGCACTTGTTTGTTCTTCCTTTCCTGGATATTAAACTGGACTCATTAAGTGATACAATGTCATTTCTTTGGAATTTTAGTACAGAATAGTAAGAACCAAAATGTACGACTTGCGCTTCAACGTAAAACATTATATCGTAACTTTACAGTACCATCATAATTTGTTTCGTGAAGGCATACGACCCAGACCGTAGATGAGTGAACACTGAACTAAAAAAATAATGGAATTCTTTTAATGGATTTGCACGAAACAAAAGAATTATCACTTTAAATACAACGGCAGGCCCAAACCGATGAGTTCAAGGTCTACTGGACACAATTGTTTGCACTTTAAAAGTACAACAGTACTGAATGTAGAGTTGTGAAGGTAGGATTTCAAATAAAGGATCATTGGAATTCATCCAAAATTTTAACATTCAAAAGAAATACTAGATGTTTTACAAAAGTGCTTGTTAGTGGAGGTACTGACTTCCTACTGTATACATGTTATTCCCAAATATATTGAGCAATGTTCAAAATAATCAATGAAATGTCTCAGAAAGGGAATTTAGTGTCTTGAGGATGGTAATGAAATCCATTACTGCAGAACAACTTAAAGGAGACATCAACTCTGGAACCATCTTTACTGGTCTAAGTAATATAGGGAACTGTCATGAACAAGAACTTCTTCAAACAGCTTAGCAACAAATATATTGTTATTTGAGAGAGATCACATGCAGACTTATTCTGCAGAAATGTTCCAATTCACACACAAGGCAGAAACTTGGTAAAATATGACCTCCTTGACCCACATACGCGCTTCAATTTTTTTTAATGTTTTTCTTTATTTATTAAGACGTGGATTTTTTTTGTAATAAAAATATTTTTTGCAAATGCTGAATCCAAACTACTGAACCACTTAACGGAACCCTAATGATGGCAATGGTTTCTGTGGCAATGCTGTTTAATAACATTCTACCTTGAAAATATGAAAAGAATAGGCCTTACAACAAAGAGAAAGTGAAAGGTTTAAGCTTCTAGTGGTGCTACTGTATGACATCACAGATAAGTTTACAAAATGAAAGCTCCTAGATATGACTTTTAAACTAGTAGGATATCTCTCCCAAATGCAACCGGACATTTTTTAGAGCAGTTTGAGGGAATGTGTAAAAGTAAGTTGGCCTGACGTTTCGATCCTAGCAGGATCTTCTTCAAAGGCTAAATGAAAAGTAACAGTAACAGAAGGGACAAAAACACGCACAGAATACAGACAGGTTAATGAGCATGGTGAACACAAAGAGGTAGATGTAAGGGGATTAGTAGACAAGGGATGGAGAGAAGAAGGAAAGAAATGAGGGAAACTGCTCTTCACAAAGATCTCTGTCAAAAAGGCAAAGGTGATGGATGGTTGGGTTTGTGTCCTTTTTAAATTTATGTGTGTAAAGTGACCATTTACTTGATATTTGGGGAAATTTGTAGCGATACTAATAAATAATAAATATATCTTAAAACTTTTCAATATAACAAAATCATAATTTGAGACGTAAATATATATGCTAGCACATCAATTCCGTACCAACAACGTATCTAAACTGCACTCAAGGGGAAATGTGTGCTTAGGCTGGTGAAAGATTTCATTCCTTTCCTTTAGACAGTGTGTATATCTTGTCGTATTTCAAACATGGCGTTGAAAGATATGACATAATAGCATATATATGTTTTCTTTTATGTTGGTAATGAGGCAAAAGCAATCACTCCATTCTTACTTCAGAACAGTAAAATTTTGTAAAAGATTTCCCTAAAGATTCCATCAAACTTAACAATATCGATGACAAATATCAGAATCTGAACATTCAGCCAAAGGCTCAATGAACCCCAAACATAGCTTAACCTAATGACTACAGTTTCTTATATATGTTACACTACAGAAAATTACTTGGCCGGCCAGCCACCATCGTAACATTACAACATGAGTGCATATCATTACTTTTGATATCTAGTGAAAACACAAACCCTGTAATAATGCCTTTCTCTTTTTAACAGGTTTAACAGGAAAAAATTAAGAAATATGTCCCCAATGTTTATAATTATACAGTGCAGAGTTGCCACATTATGGACAGGAAGAACATAAAACACATTACACATGATTTACTGCTGTCTCTAATTTTCTTTCAGTTTCATAAAACTTACGACAGTTCTTTTTAAACATTTCTGCAGCTATGCATGCACAATAAAGCTCAAAGCCAATCTAGCATTAACTGTGTACATAAAAATCATTCAAAATTTAGATGATTGACTCAACCCCCCTGCCCCTCCCCCTCTCCCCCCCCCTATAAAAAAAAGGAGCCAAAGTCAAAATTCTAAATTGCACAATTGAGTCCTGCCTAATGTATTGTACTGCCAAAACTGCATGCATATCATTAATTTTCGATATCTAATAACTACTACACTGTATAATACATCGATAACAAATTTCAATCAAATGAATGACCTAAACGTGACTATTGCAATTTCATACTGTACTCACATGATTAATATCTCTATATAAGTTGAGGTGTCGATCCCTGTACATTCTCTGGATGTCCTTTATACGTCAGTTGAGAAATTACACTGCGCACCCGTCATCACGCCTGTCGACGATTTCTTCGTCGTCGATCTGAAACCTGGAATAATATCTCGTTGTAGGTGTTCCGTATCCATCTGTGTACACGAATTGGGATTAATAAAACAAAACACGTTACTTTACGGATAGATTAATCAGCTAATTATCAAAAAAAAAACATCTGGACGGTTCATTACGACGATCAGCGTACGCTGAGATCATGCGATATGGACTGACTGTACTCACGATCGTAGAGTACTGTGAACGTCGAAAACGACACTTTATCGACGACAATTCCGTCGGATGTTTGTACAGGATTAATCTTACTTAATATATATCTAAAACATTTTAGGTCGAAGAATGGACCATTTGATATTTCACTGGGACACAGTTGTTATAAAATCAACAGGGATTTTTCAAACTCATGGATCTAGGTAAGAGTTTATAGATAGACAACAACAAAAATTCAACCATAATCTACTCTGTACATGTAGTAGAATCCTAAGGTAACAAAACACTACCAAATATTCAACGGAGCGTTTCCCACTTGGATGTTCAAATTAATATGTACGCATTCTGTGTGAAGGTTTGTAAACTTCATGAAAGGCTCTACTTGAACAGATCTGTCAATTCTAGTTCAGAACCGCTATGGAACTTGTTGGAACAGATACTGTTCATACTCAAATTTATGAGTTTTATTTTTAGAAGGATTTCAGCATTTTCTGTTGATTTTACAATGGATGGAGAAAAGGTGACAGAATTCATTGGAAACCAAACAAGTTTTACGAACTGGAATATAAAACTAAAGCAAAAGGGTTTTTTTTTTCCCTTCATACTTTTGATAATACTGCACAATTGTGATTTATTATTGAGTGAATTATACTTAACCACATCTTGCAACATGTAGTGATAGGATAAAATCAGGAATTTTATAAACAAATTTATTTTACCATTTAAATTGGATAATAAAGTAGATGAATAATAAATAACAATAAATAACAAAACTGACTGGGAAGCTATAAACAACGAAGAAGAGCAAAAACATTTCTGTTCGTTTCCTAAGATTTTATAATCGATAGAATATGAGGCTTACATGGTATTTCTCTGTTCTTTAATTTCAAAAGTTAACACAAAGTGTTAACAAACTACTTTTCTACATCAAAGAGCATATTTAGGGAACAAAAAATGAGAAACAGAAGTTTGAGGGGCTGAGTTTTCGATCCTGACGGTAAAATCACGGAGCAATCGACAAAATGTTTTAGTCTGCTGCTAAGGAAGATCCTGCTGTAGATTATAGAATCAAACTTAACTTTTATTTTTTTATTATTATTTTATTTACATTCATTTTTCTAAAATATTTGAACATATTTTTTCGACTAAAATTGTACCTTTTAGGGGAAACACAAAAACTGTTTGTTGAGATTTGGGGTGTATTACTGCTCATATTGACCATGTTAAAGATAAGTTGATATGATGAGTTTACTTTAAATGTTGTCTTGTAATACCTGCAATACTGTACTAAAGTAGCTTGCATATATGGAAATGTGCAAAATATTATGCAGTTTGATTTCTCAATTATTCAATGAAAAGAAAAAGAGAAGTAAGTTTAATGAAATTTCGTCTTTCGTGAACTTCTCACCTATGACTTATGGTATGTTGAATCCATAATGATAGACGGACTGAGTTGGTTAAAAAAAATGACAATTAAGCAACCACCTCTGTATAAGGCAACAGCTGCTCAATTAGCTAATGTTGAAAGTTCCAAGAGAGATTAACCTCTTGTGTCTGAATAATCATTAATGTTCAACCCTAAACAAACAGCACAGCAAACATTCATGTGTACATGCTTGATTTATACCAAATCATCGAATGTTTAAGTTATGGTTACTATCTTTCTAAAATAAGTTAATTGTTCTTCATTGATAAGTTATGCAAACCCAAATGTTTCCTCACAAAGAGATATGTACCTATTTATCAAACATGTACCATATGATGTATACTGTAAGTCGTCCAAATAGGTGCAATATCTTTACAATTTAGTTCACAAAATTAAAATAGTTAATAAACAGCTTTTACGTCACACGTCAAAGAATTAAAGTCTTGTGTGGCAGGAAATTATTAAATTGTTTCCAAGATAAACAACTGCCTAAAATCAATTCATTTCCTAAAGTATGATTTGTTCTTGGATTTTCCATAATTACCATAATTACTATAATTACCATAATTTCAATAATTACTCCAAGATTAATGTATGTCGTCCAGTTACAGATAAGTTGACAAATGACAATTAATAATCATGGACTTTAAATATCAGTGAATGTAAGAGACTGACTTCGGTCAGCTTGCGGCTTTGATAAGCCAATGATGGCTTCTTCGCGAGTTCCTGCTTGCAGGAGGATCTAAAATACATACATACATGTATGCATAATTACGGCATGGCAATGTTGCATCTCCTTCAACCCATTCCACAACTTTCTTCATTAAGTACTATTTAAAATAGCTGCATGCATCACAGCAATGATGTATGATTAACGTATGGCATATTAAACCTGCTTTTTGCAGGGTTTTTTGGTACCTTGTCAACTGGATTTCCAATATGAAGAGATAAATATTTAATTGAGGTACTTAATGGTTTACTCTTCCAGTACTACATTACACAAAAACTTGATTATAATCGACAAAATCTCTGGAACTAAAAGTTTGAAATCATTAATTACTCATTTACTTTTCAAATTAATGTAGAAAAAGCAAAATAAAAACAAATAAATATATAAAACAGCAATAATTGCTTTGCAATATGATAAATATTATACAAGAAAAAAAATTAGAACTTAGAGTTTTATCAATTACTAATGAAATTTAAGAACCACCAACTAGAAAAATGTCATATATGCCATAATCAAGAGTGATTTTTTTGTTTACTAATGTTCAGAATGATTGGTAACATTACTGAAAAATAACAACAAATTGTAAACTGCTGCCTTAATAAAAAGCCATTATATTAACTGTTAACATTTTAAAGTTCTCTTTTCTAGTATTTCAAGTTACAAGTTTTCCTAATACTGTACACACATTCAGTGCCACTATACAAACTTAGTTTTAATACAAATTTAATGAAACTTAAGGCCATGTCAGTACATTAAGCACCTGGGCGACATACATTTTAATTCATTGACATTGAATATTTCAACACATTTTTGAAATGTTCTAAATTGTAAAAGTAAATTTCAGAATGAGTGACCTGACTGCTTTTGTAATAATATTTAGCCTAAAACAACCTGTAACCATCCTGTCAGATCCATGGTTTTTAATGACCATATAATTTGTTTTTGTTCTTTTTGAGTATAATATGTATCTATAATATATATGAACAAACAACAAACAAGACAAAAAATTCTTTAAGTTGTAAGTTGATGAAAATACCAAAGTTGATTCTATTCAGATCATGCACATTGACATGCACACTAATCCTTATACACACACATTAAGAGAGACAGTTATATCAAGTTATAAATCATTGATTTCGCCAAACTCCATTTTGACCTATTCTCATCTGTTTAAACATTTCCGAGTAAGATCAGAAAATGTGCTATATATATTTATCATACACAAACATTATAAATACAACACACTTACACAAATTAAACACACATACACAAACTCATTATCTTGAGGATTCTTAAATATGGAAGCTATAATGTATAGTTTGCATACATGTTTTGACAAACACAGCATTGAACCTATCATTATTTCCTATATAGCCTACGTATATTCACTATCTGCTGTAGACATCTGTATATCCTGTGCTGTTTTTTCTATATCTTTTTATACAATTCACTACCTATACATGTATGCTATACATCCACAGTTCAAAGTTTGCATACAGCATGGTGGCATAGCAACCAGGACTCCTATAGTAAGTACATTTATAAAAGAAAATGAAATATTTCATGCATTAAGCGTGTACACATAATTCTCTCTCAGAAAATTATATATGAAAGGAAAACGAAGCAAACATAATTTTGCTGGCATCTGCTGCAATAAACATTTATAGCACACATGTGTCAACTGCCTGCAAGTGGGTATTTATTAAGTTTGGGAGCACTCTGAAAAGATAAGAAGGGGGGGGGGGGGATTTGGCACAAGTCTATTCTATGTGCACAAGGTTGGAATATGGCTGTTATCAGCAATTATATCTGCAGGCAGTTTTTTTCATGCCAATGAAATCCTGAAAAATTCAAATGTTCTTGTCTCGATCTGTAGAGCTAGCTAGCACCTGCCCCTCGGTACGCCCCAAAATAAACAGCAGGGCCGCTCTTGACTAAAGTCCAACAATCGTCTCTTTATATCTCTTGATTGGGAGTGCAAGAACAGCTGCGTTTGAGTTACAATGTTTGGAACCATAATTAGACCAAAAGTTATCAAAAGTTATATCCTAAACAATATCATCAAAGCAGATTCGCAGAAAATACCGAAAGACAAGCAAGCTAAATATCTTTCCGACATTTGTATTCACAGAAATTGCTGTAAAAATGCTGTAAATTTAGTAACGGAGTATCTCAGTAAAATATTAACTTTCGAAAAATTCCTTTATAAACACGAAACGGCAAATAAAAAGAATTTATCTCAAATAAATTCACAATCATTTACTCATTCTATTATATTTTGTAGCAACATAAAGTAGCCACCTTAATACCTCTGTATTTAGGAACATTGAAAGAAATGAATTTCAGTATCTAGTCAATTAAAACACCTTGCTCCTTCACCTTTTCAGGAGGGCAAGATTTTGACTACTGGAAAGAAAATAGGGACAATATTCACTCAAAGCAGACTAAACAAACAAACCAGATCCATCAAGCCTGGTCTTTGACGAAAGATCACCTCATCAACTACAGAAAAAAAAAATAAATAAAATAAAACCATTTTCTTTTTCTTCCTTTTCACTGAGTTTTGCTTTTCTATGTGTTTTTCTTGATGTTTTCTTTTCTCTATTCAACATTTAACTTTCATGTTTTACATTGTAAGGGACCAGACCCGAGAAGTTATCTTACTTCTGGTCCTGCTGCCTCTGTGCTGTGTAACTATGTATTAACTATTGTTTATCATTGTGATTTAACGGCAGAAATAAACAAACGAAACTGTCAGAACCCTGTCGTTTTTAGTGTACAATAATTTTATGATCTTGAAAACAACAAATAAAAATAAAACAGAAGAAGAAAAACTACTCCAGCTGCAAATCACCCCCCTCCCCATCCCCACCTCCACCTCCTTGCCTCCAAATGTAAAAAAAAAACACCTACACTGAAAAATACAATAACAACACACATATTTTCATGAAAACAGAAAAAATTTACCATTCCAAGAAAATTCATTTGAATGTAGGCCTATCAAATATCTAGGGTGCAGAGTGAATGAAAAATGAATTAAAATGATTTATACCGAACTAAGTGTGAATTTCTTGATGAGTCATATGTCAGAGACTAGACAAAATCACATAGAAAATTATTGTCGCACATGAAAAAATTTCTTTCCACCAAAACATTTAAGTTAGTCCACATTACATGTTGGAAAGGTCACTGTCCTCATTTTTCAGTAGTTTTCAAGAATAATCATCAATTTTAAATGTTGCAACTACTTATTTTGTTATTTCAGATATTGTTATATCAAGTTGTAAAAAAGACCACTAAATAAAATTATATAAACACAAAATATAAAAATAACGGTTAAAAGTAACAAAACGGGTCAGAAACGAAGGAAAATAGAAAAAAAAGTCCCCAACCTAAACATAATTTTGCTGTTGAGTCATTACTCCCTAACTGGATAAACCTGTTCCCCAAGGAGACTTAAAATATTCCTACCTATCCTGTTACTCCAGTCACAACCATGATTTGCTCCAGCGAGACCAATCCATCTTACCCAAAAACTCCTAAAAGAAGACCAAATTTCAAAGAGCCAATGAGGCCTAATTGATAGTTAGTAAAGATTGCTTCTGGCAATGCTAGATACTCTTCATTTGCAGGGTCTATAAGTAGTTTTAATTTCCTGAAAGGCTTCTTCAGACTTAAGCCTGTAAAAACATGTGGGCAAAGCGAGAGAGAGAGAGTGAGAGTGAGAGAGGAGAGAAAATAAAAAAAATGAGAAAAAAATCTTAAGTTATATCCCACTCTGTTGAAATCATCAGTTGGCCCGTGTGAATTTTTATACTTCCTCAATATTACCGACTTGCCTTCTCTATGTTCATTTCTCTCTCTCTCTTGTTATCTTGTTTTCTAAATTGATCAGCACTCACCATGATGAATGGCTTTCTTCATGCATGGATGGTGTTCTGCCAGTCGCGCTCCTCGCTTCCCTAATTTACATATGAATAGCCTCCCTCTGAAGTGAGTTTTGTGTTACTTTGGGCTGGTAGACACCAATCTTATAACGAGATTTAGCTTTCCCTTTCATTCCGTTTTGAAAATGGTGAAATCTTTGGTGTGTTTCTCCTTCGGGCTGTTAATCATCTCCGATTCGGGTGTGCATGCATGCTTTTGGTCAGGGGGACTTTTTTTTTTATTTACAGGATTCACAGTTTTTCTCCCATGGGAACTTTCTCTGGTTTTATTACAGCAAAGGGAAAAATAAAGGAATCACTTTTTTTCTCCCCCGCATGTTTTGATATAAAAAGAAAAAACCAAAAACGAACCGAAAAATCAGCTAAATTTCAGATGAATTCTACAGAGGAAATGATTGTTGGGGGCAGATGAACTGCACTTTAGGGGACAGGCGTAAAGATTGCTTTTCATCTATTAATGTAGAATAGCTGGCAATTTTCAGGAGAGTCTATAAATTCTTTTTGAAAAGGGACTGTAGCTCATTAGAGTGAAAGATATAAATAAACTTTGCTTAGTGTGGTTGACAGAGCCAGAACTAATCAAATCATGCTAGCTGAACGCAATGTGGGCTTGAATGACTATGATCCCGGAGGTACATATCACATCAAGGTTGAAAATATTGGCTAAATGTGCAAATCATTAATGTTTAACTTATAGTTCAAGCTGCATTTTGCATTGTATCGTAACATGTATACGAAACATATAGCTATTTAACATTCCGCTTCACTTGATCCATATGCCTCACTCTAACAAATAGGTCTATATAGACTTTGTGGTTGAAGTTTAATTTCATGCTTCTATAATTGCAACGTTATCAACAGTTGAGTTGACTAAAGAACAAATTATGTGTCCAACAATTTTCAAGTAAAAAACTTTAAAACTTTGAGGTTTATGCCTATTTTTGACATCTTTCCTAAAACCTTTGCAGTGGACTTAAGTAACAGACTGTAAGAGATACCTTCACTTTCCTTGAAAAACATGGTAATTGTAGCAAGCTTGAATACAAAATGCATCTTAAATAAGCTACAATGTACTACTTGTGTCAATTCAGGAACCATCCACTTCTGCCACTTGACCATAGCCTATTAAGAAATATTTTTCTGCTTCTCAATGCAAAGATTCCTGGATACAAATGTTTTTAGAGCCACAATATTGATCCCGCAATCACCACCTCTCTGACAGAATACTCGCTACTAATTTTCTCAAAACTGTGTTCAAAGCAATAGTGTATGAGAAAGGAGAAGGTCAAGATCAAGCATGGTGTATATACCAAATAACTTGTTCCAAACTCATAATCCAAAAACATTAGAATTTTAAGAAGAAGGAAAAAAAACTATCACAGTAATACACCAGATATTCAACTGGTGAAATTTCTACTTTAAAAGGCAACTTTTTTGGGGGTATTCCCCTTCTTCCTCCTCCCTTAGTCCATATTGGCAAAAAAAGGGTCAAATATAATCTAGGTAAACTTTGTAAGGTTAATAAAAATCTATTACATACGGAAGCTTAAAAGTGCCATCAACATAAGAAAACTTTGCCCCAATATTAGTCAACAATTGAACATTTTGCAGAAAAATATTGAATTGACGAGATATGATAAGTTATCGATTAAACAATTTTGCAGTAAATTGTTCCATTGCTCAGTTAAAGCGACTGAGCTATCCAACATTTTTCTGATTTTGATAAGATATTATCTTGTTATCTAAACAATTTACTGAAAAATGTCAACTTATGGGGCAAAGTTTTTCTTATGTTGATGGCACTTTTAAGCTTCCGTAATTACGACTGCAAAGCAAGATCTATCTGCCAAATCAAGAACACAACATTTCAAAATAGCTTTAAATATGTCACACAGAAGAATTTCTTAGCTAGGAAGAGTGACTAATGTGATCTGCGGCTTCCCAAAATAGTTCTATGTCTATGTCAGCAATATTTGGCCAACTTTTGCCTCCTCCTTTAAACACATCTACTAAACGTCATGTTCAAAATGTAACATTATTTATGCTGTACCATCTGAAAATGTTCTACCTAGATATATATATCCATCTTGATATTCTACTTGACCTTTTCTCGAGCGGTTTTTGATTCACATCAAGACTTTTCACTGATTCTGACTATTGTTTTCATTTTCAAAGTGTCGGCAAACCTCACATGAATATTCCTGTTGAACGAGAGGCTTTTCTTAATCTGCCCCTAGGGCCCCTGACTTCAAACGGACTTTTAAGGCTTACTTTCGTGATTTAAATTAACTGCTCCTATAATTTTAATAAATATGTTTTATCTGTAGGCAATGACAAAAACTATACTTGACAACTGGTAGCTTCGAACAGATTGGAAATAGGGAAAGAGGATAGAAATGAACTTTCTTGTTGGCTCTCCCTCGAAAAAAGCTTTGTTGATATGCCACACTGAAACTGATGCCTAACTACGTAACTCTCCATTTCTAACAAGAACGATGTAAACTTATCTCGATATATTACAGATCTTACTCTTTTGTCAGCAGGTATCCTTAATTCTTAGCTTCCAAATTTATAGCCATGTTTCTGGGCTACAATACTTCTTATTGTTTAAATTATGCAGGTGGAAGGGGGAGGGAGAGGGAGGGGGAGGGGAAGGGAGAACAGGGAAGCAAACTGTAATGGCAGGAGTTTTTCAGAGAGTTCCCTCTCCTCATAGTTCCTCTCTTGTTCACATGTAATCCCAAGCAGAGTTCACATTGTCCAGGTATGACAATTTCTATATTTTCCAGTGTTCACATTTAAACACAATGTTCACTTTCCCCACTATAGACATTTCAAAATGTGAACTGTTGCACAAGTGTTCACATTTTGATACATTGACTGTTGTACATATATTCACATTTTAGCAATCATGTTTGTTTTCAACAGTGTTCACACACTTAAAGCTGTTCTATTTATTTTTTATTCTCTATTATCTGCAAGTTATGCATATTTGTAATAGCAGTACACTGTAAAATTTTAATAAGTTTAAGAACCTATCGGTTTTAAGACAACTTTGCCATTATCAATAGTTTACTAGATGGTTTCATATATGATTAATCTTCTCTTCTCAGGGAGGAGAGATCTAATTAAATATTACAGTTAATTGTATTGTCTTTTAAAATTAGTTTGACAGTGTTTAAAACATGGCTGGTCAAACCAATGCTTGATTGAATCAATGAATCTTTCAAAATTCAGATTTAACTAAAACCCAACATATTCAGGATAACGTTGTTTTTATTAATATTGTTTCGATCATAAATTTTACCTAACCAATTTTCTCAATATGCAAATGATTGAACTGGCACAGCATGCTGGATTTTTTCAATTAGTGAATTGAGCAATGAGCAATTCAAAAAATGAGCAATTCATTAATGATTGTTTTCAGTTTCAACATTTTAACACCCAGAATGAACTTTTTCATACTGATATTAAATCATGCAACATTGACTATATTCAAGATAATTAGCTGCAAAGTTCTGGGATTTTCAGTATCGCGTAACTTCGAAAATCTATAAAAAGCTACTCAAGAAAGCTACTTTCAGTATATATGGTGTAAAAATGAAGAGACCTTGCCTATCCTATCCTATCCAACTCATTGAATAATAAAGCTGTAAATATTTTATCCTTTTCGTGTTGCCATCAATATGGCATAAGTTGCATATTTCTGTGAACTATATTTTGTGTCAATTGTATCCTGTGAACATTGTTTATACCACTTCAAACACACTTGAAAATAACATTGAACAACCTGAAATTAAACTTAATATGGGAAACCATTATTTCAAGTCAACTGTTCAAATAAAATCCCTCCAAATAAAAAAAAAATGACCATAAAAAAATATATATATTTAAAAAATAATGAAAAATTTCACTTCCGACATGGCAAAAATCAAATGTTATGAGAACTTTACATGTCGGTCACATGCAAACAAAACCCAACTATGTCTGTTATTGAAAAATCGCAGATTTATGTAAAAAAATTACTTGGTTTATCCACGGAGCTATAAACGAATAGCTCCGTGGTATATCAAAGCAATGAAAAAAGAACCTGCTCTCTTCTTGACAGAAATTATAGAAAACAAACTTTTCCTTCTTCAAAACTATTCTTCCCATGAAAACTAATTAACATGCATGATCCATAGCCCCCTTGACAGGACAGTTGCACTTAAAAATTTTCCCACAGTCTGGTTTCTAACAGCTGTCTGGAATTATGATGCAACTGTCCCACAATGCAAATCTTCTTGCTTTGTCATCATATATATATATAAAGAAAAGAGAGAGAGAATAGAATAGTAAATATGAAAAAAGAGTGTACATGTAGACCTAGCACACTTGCCTAATCTTTCATGTTCTGGCTCTCACGGCCTTACTGGGCAGAACTTAATTACAAAAAGCCTCTACAAACTATCCTGCAGTTAGCTTTCAAAGAAACACGAGCACCCTTCGCCATATGCACTACCTTAATTAGATGAGACACCCTGTATGGACTTTGAGCAGGGACACGTTTCTCACACAGTCCCTGGTTTTATAATCACCCTGGGACAAGCTCCCAGGCTCACCACCTTGCTTTGTCATGTAAATGAACCTCATGCCAGGCACACGCCAAGTTTCGCTTGACTGCCATGACTGAAAAAACTACTTTGTGTATACAGGCTAGAGCCACGCTTACCATCTGCCAACAAATTTCTTTCAGCTTGTTTGTTCATGGGGAAAAGGATTCCGAGACCAACACGCAAAGCTGCCATTTATAGTGAGTTTTGAAAGAAACGGCAGTGTGTTATATATGAATAGATCTGAAGACTGTATAGTTTGCTGAAACAATTTGAATTTTTTTTTTTCTTTTTCTTTTCTTTTTTTCTGAAGGAAAAAAAATTCTGTTAGTGTAAGTTTTTCCCATATGGTGTGAAATTGACAGCCATAGGTTAAGCATATTAAAACATCTTCAAAAAGGTGTACATACTAAGAAATACTTCAGATCTAGGTGATAAGGGATCCAACTTGAGTCATGGTAGGGAAGACAACTGTGAATTAGTTGTAGTCACTTTGAAAGAAGAGATAAAAGGTGGGAAAGTAAACATCTGCAAACCCTCCCACATAGCGAGAGACCTTGTCACTATAACACCTCCAAGTTTACCTGAAGACTCCCACATCAAATAAATTGACCAATTTGTACTCAATAAATGTGGAAAGGGGTTTGAAGTATATACAGGCAATGATTTAGCTTTCAAATTTTGTGCGGCAGTTCTTTCAGTTTGTCTCTTATTTGTACTCTGGTTCTTGCATATCTTTCCACTCTTTATAGCAATTAGACAATTTTGAGTAATTTGAGTAATTTTGTGATGTGATACTGGATACTTTATTCCCTGTATATATACACACACACACACATGGAGAAACTAAATTCTGGATACAAAGTTTAGTTGACTGTCTAACTACTGTACAACGATTTGAGACCATTCGAGACTACGGTTTCTATGTACTAAATACCAGAATGAAGCATGAGGGACATAATCCCAACTTATGAGACTTAACTTCTTCATCACTTCAGGTTGCAGTTAATTAGCCAAGATAACGAAACCACATCGCTAAAGTATTCAAGTGTTCAGAGTATGACATAAATCAACAGCGCCCAAAATTTCGGCACTGAATTAGCAATTAACTAAAGTCAATCTTAGGCTAGGAGTGCCAAAATGATTAATCCAACCCTGACTTAATACATTTCTAAGTTAGTTATTGAGGGCCTGAGGGATGTGAGTAAATATTGCTATGGTTTGGGCAGAATGATAGTACAAAAGTACAAAAGTTTTTTGTTTTTTTTCTCGTTCCCTTTCTTCTTCCGTTTCCTTCTGTTTGGTTTTTCAAAATGGTCAACTGACTTGATATTAAAACAACGTTTCTTTTTCTATCATATTGTCCATCATTCATTTTACTTACTAATATCGTAATCTTTTTAAACAATTATCTATACATTTGACATTTGTTAAACAATTAAGTGAGACAAAAACATTTGAATTGAATTATTCGTAATATAGAACGATTGATGCAACAATCCTTTTCTACACTGTATACTTCAATTCTAAACGACGACGACGACTGTTTTAATATTTAATATCGCAGAAGCTTATAACCTTTGCAGGTGGATACTGAGACTCCCCTTGAAATCCATCCACCGAGGTTACTGTCATCACCGATCAATTACGGATATATAAGTGTTTTAGCCAGGTTATATGACTAGAAAATTATTATGATACATGTTATAATTGTACAAACATAGATATGAGATATGAGACATGAGATATGAGACAGAACTGAGATAAACTATTGATCATGCGAACGACGACGACAAACGACGATGTCAGAGCAGCTGCTAATTTCATAACAATCAGAGAGAGAAGGATTGACAAGATGAACATAAATGTAAAACTATTAGAGTTACTACGGTAAACCTCAGTCAAAATGTATGATTTTTTTTTTTTTTTTGCTTTCTTCCAAACTGTGCCACTGGCTGGTTATGAGCCTCAAGGGTTTCTATTAGTTTCAGTATGATTAATATATATGTATGTAAAGTAGGTTAGGCTCGGTATGAAGTGTGACTGGTAATTACTTAAATGCATCCTTATGTGGAGTTTCATCCTTTTGATCATCAAAATTTACTCAAATTGCTGCCAAAGCTCTACAAATTACTTCAAAAATAGTGATGTTAATGCTGACCATTGGATCTTGCACAGGTTGATAAATACCT
>KN889376.1:0-11776 GCA_000934455.1 Apostichopus parvimensis | reverse complement strand
ACACCCCAAGGCAAGAGTTTATTTACATTGGTCAACGTTTACCCGGGCTTAGCTGTCCTAACCCCACCTCTCATGAGGGGCTTGATCAAGCTCGGGCTTGCCCCGTTCCCACGGAGTAAAAGGGTGGATCAACTTGCCCTAGCCTCGATAGGTCGATCAAGAGTGAAGCAAGCCCGCGTTCGTGGGAACAGGCTATAAGTACCGTCATTGTGCTGATTGACTTTGAACCGTCAACATCATTGACTGGTTTAGTTAAGCCACAGTACTACGCTATTGTGTGTCTGCTGAACGTGGACGACTATGTTCACAGCAGATAATAGCTCTTTTGTCTCTGAGTTGCTGGTTAGATAGCAGCTCTCTAATTTTCATTACGGTAATAGCCAACGTGTGTATAGTAGAACGATATAAGGATCTCTTATATTGCTCTGTACAAGTCTGTTAATTGCAGAAAGCTAGTGTAAAGAGGACAGGCATAATTGCGACGAACCTCGAAACTCTGATCTTGGATTCTGGGGAGCTTGACTTCTCAGAAGAGTTACTTTGTGAGTATGAAAATGCAGACATTTTACAGCAAAAGGCTGATGAATCCCGACCAGCGGGAACAACACCTGAAATATCGGATTACATAAAGAAAATGGTATCCGAGGTAGTTCAACATAGGCCTCAAAACAAAGGTTATTTGGACCAGCCAGAAGCCAAACGGGCAAGGCTTGATACTATTGACGATGACATACTTGTAATACTAGTTTGTACATATAATTATTTACAAAATATTAATATATTATATACTAGGCCTTTTTCGTACCCTTTGTTTCGCACAAATCTCCAAAATTAAGCCTCCGTCTTTTGGAGAAATACAACTAGTGAGGAGTGAGGGAAGTTGGGGACTGTCGTTAGATATTATCTCAAGATGCATAACCGCCATAGGAATTTATAAATAGACTTGAAGCGAGAAATAAAAACAGCGACAAATAACAACTTTTGACATAGCAACAACATAAATAATGCAGAGGATAAAGTTCTATAGATGATAATCTCTTGCCACTGTATTCTCCATATTAAAATTATTTTCACTATTTCTGTTTAACTAGTAACTCCGCTGCTCCCTTGTAGATGATTTAAACGCTGGAAGTCTCCATTTGACCCAGCTGTAATGGTGAAGCTTATGAAGTTATCTGATAGGATTGGTTGTAGCCTATCATTTCGAATTGAAACTAAAGTTGAATAAATTATCACAGGCAAGTAACATTCTAAATCTCGGCACTGTGTTAAACGTTGGTCACTTCTAAATGATTTACGGTAGAATTGTGGTTACCTAACAATAGGTTATTTAGTACTTTCCCATGTTCTTGTATTTTCCAGATAATTGTTTGATCTTCATTTCATGAGGCTTGCGCTTGTACGGATTGAAGTAACTACAGCTAAGAAGCGTATAATTAAATCAGGATGACGCTTGTGCTGAATAAGAACAATA
Organism: Apostichopus parvimensis; assembly: GCA_000934455.1. Taxonomy (NCBI): domain Eukaryota; kingdom Metazoa; phylum Echinodermata; class Holothuroidea; order Aspidochirotida; family Stichopodidae; genus Apostichopus; species Apostichopus parvimensis. The sequence goes on along the minus strand of KN889376.1, from coordinate 10,302 downwards.
CTTTGTGATTGGTTGAGAACGCACATCAGCCAAAGCTAACTGTACATAAAAGAGGTAATTACTTTGGACAAGCTAACTGTTGGCTGCGTTAGACGACATTACGTCGTTAGGGACCTTAATATTTTCAGGCGACATAAGTTAGGCGCATGTATGTTGACACTGCATTCTTACATTCAATGTGCTTTGATTTGCTGAAAAAAGGCAAAAAAAGGTAAAAAAAAGGCAAAAAGGCAAAACGGGCCTTTTTTGATACACCACACGGTATTCTACAGTGATGATTCGTCATCTAGTCAAATCACATGGTATGGTGATATTAGCAATCCAGTCATTTTGTTTGAAGGGTAAAGCTATTCGTTTGTACTAATTTATACTTGTATAATTAGTAGAACGCTTGTGTCATTCTGACTTTCCTTTATATTTGGTTGAATTGAAACGGTAGCACACTACAGAGAAAATCAACAGAAAAGAGGTATTATTTGGAAGAAACATATATCAGTAATTTTTAGTACGGAGCTCCGGAAGAGACGCGAGCAAAATGGCAGCACCTAAATATGACACTCTTAACATATCGTACTTCTATCTTAGTATTGTTTACTAACATGTTTGGTTACCTAACCAAACACGGCGTTTCAGGGGAAAACGTTAATTTAATTTTGAAGCACTGGATTCTGAAAGAGCCGAATGAAGGAAAGTTAGGCTACATATTAAACGACCCTATTATTCCAAATGTAAAATTTTTAACTGGTTGTGACAAATTGAAACCGAACTGCATTTGTGTAACAGTTGTATCGATGGGTACCCTTGAAAACCATTGTGCAACAAGAAATAATATCACGTTAAGTATCATTTGAGGCAGAAGAGGTTTCAATCAAGGTGTCTCGGGATAACCAAGTGTTTTCGAGGTCATTTCATCGAAAGACAATTATGCAGAGGTTACTTCAGGGGCTCCGTACTTAAGGCTCTGTGAGGATTCCCCAATTCTGCTTGACATTGTGGCTTTGAGGTTCAAACGTTTGTGTGTACTATACAAAACCCACAGAAAGTAAATATGCGTAAGCACTGGCCCTTTCCTAGACTAAATCAATCTCTGCCTGTACAAACTGGTCCCCTTTACAGCCTTTATTGGTCTCCCATTATGTCTATTTTAATGACAGTATGTTATCATCAAAGAACACATCGTTTATACGTCCCACGTATGATGTATATATACACACCCAATTACGACGTCGACATCCCCTCTATCTCTTTGAGAGTTTTTTCCCCTGTTTTTTAGCTTAACACAGTATTTGTACTTACACATATAACATACTGGAACAAACGTGCAACGGGCCGTTGCTGTGTTAGCATATTACTTTAGGGCGGTATGTAAGGAGTATAAAAATACATGAAATTTGCGTTTATACTCAAATAAGAGAAACGCCATATTGAAAGTTGTAAATATGTTATGAAGCATATTGTGGATAAATTCCTACTTGTATGATTTAGATGTAAACCTTAATCATTTAGGTGTCATCCAATGAGTCCCATAGTTTGATAAAAGTATTTCTGTTCACATGAATGCTGTTGTTATACATAACATATTTTATATTTTCTAACTGCACAGTGAGCGCTCTGAGTGTCCGATGCTACTATACGTGCGTGTTTAACCAATGTATTAACTGTAGTTGGTAGTCTGTCTAAATGTTGCTTTACACATATTATAAACAGGTCACGTGTAACCACAGATTCCATTTCAAGGAATTACGAAGGCAGAGATCAAAGACAATTCATATTATTCAGTAACCTCAAAACTCTCCAATATTCGAATTTAAAGTTAACCGCTTCCTGTTTGACTGAATACGCTCGCTTAAAAAATTGGCAAAGTACACAGATTACGTAATACACTTGGTGTTACATATTGAGGACGTCAGAGAGGAACATGTCTCGTAATAAAGTCATTTTCCGTGGGGTAGCCTTCCAGTAGAAAATAGTCGACTGTTGTAACTAGGGCTAGAAATTTAAAGGCATTGCAACTTCCTATAAGCACAACGCAGTTTGAAATATTAACGCGGCACCTGAAGGTCATAGTGACGAAAACATCAAGTGTTCTCTCTTCTTAAAATGTTCGAGACAAAGAAGGTCTAGGGTACGCTAAACAAGCACACTGAAGCTAGGTCTAGTGTATGTTAAGTAACAGTAAGAATGCTGACTGTAACGTTAAGCATACAGCATGCCTTGCCGGACTTGGGCTTACTTAATATTCAATTCAAATGGAATGTTCCTTGTATGACCACGGATGTCGTTCCTCATCACTAAGGTAGCTCTAAGTTACGCTTTATTTGGCAATAGTTTTCCAAGTCTGCATTGACTGTTAAACAGCCTTCTGGGATGAAAGAAGCTTTGTAAAAGTATCCACTTCGTGGCAACATACACACTCCACCTGCGTAGGCATTATCGCACAGTTGCCACATGGTCCTGTTCCCTGTGTACTCTTACGTTTTCCTTTCCTGTAATGTATATGTTGTTAATATCATAAGGCTGCGACCCTGACATTGAACTTTCTTTGATTTCTTTCGTTTTGGCTGAGAACTTGTAATGACATTGATGTTTTCTGATTGTGATTAGTATAGCGTTTGTACGGAGAAAGCGCTACTGCTAGATTGAGTTGTTCCTCTCTGACGTCATCAATATGAAATGCTATGCAGTTTCCATAATGCTTGTTTTAACAATATATTTGTTTTGCACAAACTTTAATAAAGTTAATTTTGTTCTTTAAAACTCCTTTTGACCAAGTTTATATATGTGATCATTACAACTGCAATGTAAAAATTGTGCGATTGATTATACAGATACATGGGCCAATTTTCATCAAATATGTCAACCAAGTTTCATGTTTTTTTCCAAATGTGCCTTGAATTTGAAAAACTCTAACTGAAATTGAAAAAGAAAAACATTTTTTTAAATGGAAAGATAAGTCTTTCTTTTGCCAAGTGTTGCTCATGTGTTGTGATACAGAAAAGTACATCTGTTCATGTTCCACTATCCTTAACTGGTAGATAAATCTTATTATCTGCAGGTTATGGTTTGTTCTTGAGAATATATTCTGTAAAAGCATCATATCTGTTTTTGTTTTTGGTTACTGATTTGGCTAGTGAAAGCAGGGAAAAATGCGAACGAGTGAGAGTACATGCTAATGTGTAAATTTACTGATTAACTTCACTACCGTCTAACATGTAAATGTACTAGCCAATACATAATTTGACTACCTTAGAAGCCTGTATCTTTACTAGCCATGATGAGTTAAATCATGGTACTACCCTTACTTATTTTAGTGAGTATTCCAGTTTCTGTTGTATTGATAGCTGGATTTCCATTTTGTGCAAACATGTAAGCTTTTTGAACTACTAAGCCAATAATTTGTTATTCAATAGATGATGGTCATAATAAATCTTTTATTGGTAATGACAAAAACAATACACTCAAAAAAATAGAAATACACGGCCCACTGTCGAAAAACAATAATCAAGTATAACCTTTGCCTCTGTCGAAATCTTCAAAAAGTTCAAATATGTTGTTGCTACACTTGCTACTGTCCTGAGATCGGTGTAGACTGTTTAAGGTCGCGTTTAGATAAGTGCTACTACCCTAGATAGAAAGAGTTAAAACTCCAACAAGTGACAATAAAGCGAATACTCAAGGCTATGAGAAACGAATTAATATTGACAAACCATTAATTCCTTCGTAAAAATATGAAATGAAAGCCGTAGTCGATTATTATCAACTAAAACATGTGGCACCGATTGTTAACTCACATATAAACATAATTACGTGGTTTCTTGGAGGGTGGAATGAAATACCAAAACATTTAATGAACCGACTTGTTTGATTAATAACCTAAAATATGTTTGTGATTGATTTCCTGGGCAAAGTATAGCGAACGTCCGCAGCATAGTATTATTACAGTTCACTTGTAATATGAGGCTAAACCAAGTGTTGATACATAAACATACATATAACCCAATATTATTTGTATGCTATAATATTACAATTGAAGGTATCAATGTTCGGCATTCTATACATAAATCGAGGGCATAAATCGAAGGCATTAATTGAAGGCGTAGTCAATGAATGAACTGTTAAACAGTTTTAAACTGTATAATACCGACAGGCAAGACTCTGAGACTCGGAACGCTGAGACGTAAATTAACAACATTTTGTGGAAAACGGTGTTTTTATCAAATACATTTAAACCGAAAATTAAGGTCGTTAGAATTATAATATTTCAATATGTCGAATAATCTACAGTGTTAATTAGACACATTGTGTGCATACTTATGCACCGAAATCACATTACTTACACATTTTATGTAACACCTATTATACGAATTACATATTGAGCAGTTTCTCATAGTTTGTCTTTTGGAAAGGGAACAGCAATATAGTTTACATTCACATTAAGGTTAAATAATGGATATAAACTCATTATTCTCTCCGTTAAAGACAGTTTTTCATAAAGAACGGTTAGCAATTTTAACCTATATCCCACTGTTATACTATGACAATTGGTTAATCTTTATTTAAGGTGTTATGGTATTGTTACATCCAAAACAACCTGTTCTTTACAGAAATTGCTTAGAATGTACATTGACAATGAAATACGCGCTATATAACGTTTTCCTGTTATTTTAACAATAAAGCCTAGTTGTTATGTTGTACAAACGGCGTGCTACGGTTACTGACTTACGTCATGGTAAGATGCGTTCTCCAGAAGCTTTATAGTACATCTCTGTAGTAACTCACTGTCATGGCGGAAGATATTCACGCTTTCTGTGCATACACGCTTGACTGTATCTACATCATCAACCTGATGGTATAAAATAAATATAATGTAAGCTGAATTAAATTTTAATTTTAATATACTAAATAGTATTAGATGTACTTCATATGTCTGACTCTAGAAACTTACTCCGAATGACTCCGAAAATAACAAATATCTCCCCAAAATATCTCTCAGAGAAGATTTGCCGAGTAAAGGTTAACATAGACAAAATATTCAATCGTTTAATTAAACGTTGTACTTATGAGCCATTTTGTTTATATATTTATTACACATTCCATATATTATGGCAAAAACGAAAGTTGCATTATTTCCTATCACCTGCCTTCTTGAAATAGTTAATGTATTGAAAAATTAACTTCTTGTGGTTTGCCAAACTTTTTGGTATATTAAAAAAAAAAATACTTTACAGAAGATGAGATAATGACAAATTATTTATGATTCCGTGCTTTCATTTGTTGTAATCAGTTAAGAAAAAATGAACTTCATTTTAAATGTTAGAATATTTAACCGATTTAACAAATTGCATTGTTCAATTAGGGAAACGATGTCCAAATCTACATAAACCAAGTTCACAAACTTTAAAAACTATTAATACCTATTTTAAACCACAGTTGAATTACGTGTCCCTACCGACGTGTTTTTCACCGTGCTCCCTGTAATTATGCTATTTCTGAAATATGTGATACACTTTGTGACAGTTGTTGTTACTTTGTAATGTGATGTCCATTTCTGTTTATACCGTAGTGGTTGAATGTTTATTATACTACGACAAGTTTAAGAATGTCAACTTTTCGAAAATTATTTTTTCGTTCATTATATTATCTACACTGCTTTCTTTAAAGCAGCTCGTCAGATTCTAAATTAGTAAATTTCGGTATCCACATCACACCTGTAAACACCAAATTTGTAAACAATTGCAATATTTTCCAACAGCTAGACGGATGGGATAGAGGTTGGGTGTTATTCAGGTTTTGTTCTGTAAGTTTATTTCAACGACCGCAATTAACTTCAGTTTAATCTGTTTAATTTGTTTGGTTGTCAAATTTTACAAATCTGCTGGTATTCTTAAGATAAGACTACAATTTATCAAACGAAGATGCCCTTCCAGGTTTTTTTTCACCAAACGAATTTTCAATCAGTTATAAAATGTATTCTACCAGGAAATGCTGGCAAAATGAAAAGTCGTCATTGCTTTTGCTCGCGTGTATTTTTTAATCATATATTTCTCTAATCATTTTGAAAATAAAACAAATACTATTCAATGTTATTTTCAGAACTGTTTTATATCGACCATAGAAGAAGGCAAATCGAAAACGGTCTTTACACTGTATTTAAGACATGAAACATGCAAGTTCATTAGCAGTCTCCGTACATATACACATATTGTAGCGAGATTGTTGTTGGAAGGGAATGGTTTTATGTTGTGTTTCTCAAACATCATTATGTATTGGTTATGTACCATGACCAATATATGTTTTATGGGATAATTTCTGTAGGAATCTGAGCATGATATACTCGTAATTTTATTGCCAATACTTACATCTTGTACTTATGATCATGGTTTTGCTGTAATAACAATATTCAACACAAGGGGTATTGAGTGTGGGGCCAAACTACTATTTATATGGAATCTTTTTTCGTTCCTTTTTGTACGAACAAAATGTGCTTGTAGTGACAATTGGCTATTTCATGGTTGACAAAGTAGATACAACAATAAACCACAATAGCAGAAAAACTATATATACAAAATATACCTCCCAAAGACCGGATTGAAGATTCAAACTGTAGCCGTAGTTACTCCAGGACACTAAGATGACAGAAATGTAAACTCGTGTAAGAGATTTAACATATAATACGAAAATATTCATCTACAGAAAACAATGTTAAAACAATAGAAGTAAGAAAGGAATAGATGTGTTTGTGGAACTGACATGAAATTCATTCTTCCTTATATGTATATATACACACACACTCACGCACGCACGCACACGCATGTATATATGAAGAGGAACACCGGATGCATGTGTATGACAGATACATATTAACTATATAAATATCAAACACACCAGAAAAATCCCACTTCACGACCGGTTCCGTACTCCTGGGACTCATCAGGAGATGGTAGGAATCGGACACCGGCTTTTGTGTCACAGACTGAAGTCCGTACCAATCGGCCACAGTGAATTTACTTGTATGAATGCGTAAAATCTGGCTTTGTATAAACTGTCAATGATGGTGTATCACCCAGGTGTTATGATAATTCACAGTGTACGCGTGGTGTTGCTTTTGAATCAGACAATGGACACATAATTGCTACTTTTACGAATGTGTAGCAACTTCCGTTACTATCATCTTAGTCACTATGAGACATTTTCTAATTTAAAGAAATACAATATGTTAAACTAACGGCTGAACAAAAAATTACAGGATTTTTGGGTGACAAGGACGAATGTGAGAAGTCCTGATAAACTCAAATATTAAATAATCACTGACTAAATTTGGAGATATAGGCATACCTTTAATCTTTGTAAATTGCAGCCCTGCAGGAATTGACTCCGAAGAGAATGTAAGAGGCAACAGACAGCCATCGAACCTTTTAAGTAAAAATAAAGAATTGCAAGCAAAATTTTACAAATTAACACGGTAATCTAGCGGAAAACTATCATAACAACACATCTTCGTCAAACATATTGAACATAACTTTTGGAAAGGACTGAAAATAAGAATAGTTTTACACTAAATATCGTTCGGTTGTTATGCACCGTCAAGGGCATACCATGAAATATGCTTAGGTGGTTCCTCAAAAATATACTTATATATAAGATAGCATCACGCAGTTCAATTAATTATGTATGTTTATGTGAAGGAATCCGTGCGTTCCATGGCAAATAGCCATGAGTCATTTCCGGCTCGAACAAAGGGTTCATGTGTGTTACGCAATATAGCCAGCTGGGAAATAGCTCAGTTAGCATGCCCACTATATATTTTACTAATATTTTGCCTCTAAAGTGCGTATATACTGTATAGTCATTTTTCCTATTTTTCACTTTTACTTATTTCTTCTCTTTGCAGTGTGTCAGGGGGTTTCTTTTGATTCTTACCCACTGCCCTCTTGATTTTACCAATTATCTATCCAATTTCATGTTTGAATACATGTTGCCACCAGACCATTGGTGAAACACAATCAAACCTGTTATGTTGTTTATTCTGTCTACTACATCCTCACATTTATGTCTATCCTAAACTGAAGTAAGATGAATGAGCTAGAAGGTTTTCAAATGGAAGAACGGGCCAAATATCGCACACCTTACTAAATTACACATATTAAGCAAAACAAAACAATGTCCAATAGTAGCCATTATATTTCAAGTAAGAGATTTAACCAGCACCAAATAATTAACCCACAGGGAAGCCTTGTAGTCGGTATTAGCTACCTTTTTATTGGGGGGAGGGGTAAAGTTATATTTAACACGTACATTTCTTTAAATATATATGAAATCTTCCAATTTATTTTGTGTAACTTGTCATGTACACTGCATTTTAAAGTATCGTGTGATAAATCGCTTTACTTCCTTCTGTTCTCTACAGTAGTACTGTCTTTCTCCTCATTTATGTTTACCAGTCTATCGTAAGTTCTCTTCACACTGTAAACAATGTGATTTTTTTCTGTAAACTCAACACGAATGGACATAAACGTTTCTCAACGTTCTTGATTAAAAATACTTCTTTAAGAAAGAAAATGAACTATATCTTTAGAAAATAAAATGTTGGACAACTGAATGTCCCCAAGACATTCGGAATCACAACCTTTCCATTCATGATGGTCATTTACCAAGGACACTTGTTGCTTTTCGCCTACATAGATGTACATATCAGTTCAAATACACAATGGCTAACCCCTACTTGATTTATCTCGTTAAGTTTTCAGCGAAAGAATCTAATTCATTATTCATTGCAGTTTCATAATTTTAGACCCAGATTCTTTTTCTATTACTTAAATGGTTTCAGGCCCTATTAAAAAAGTTTAATTCCTCTGGAACACTTTTACTTTTCATTGCTTGGCGACCACAAACCTTTGCTATAGTATAGTGATGGCGATCGACCTTATATGAGAAAATAAAGAATCACGTCATTATCTTTACACAGTCCGTTGCAGATTTGTTGGTTGTATAATGGGTATTAGGGGAATATATTTCGGCAACAGGAGGCATTAACTACATAATGAATATTATATCGAGGCTTCCATTGGCGTCAGGTTCGATGCCTTGTTACTATACAGTTAGAACACGTAAAATGTGACGTGATCCGCGGTACTACCAACGTAATGTGTTTAATAACCATTTTCAGTTCATTGTGATAAGAAAATTCAGTAACATGTTTGGTCACTATGGGTTAAACCTCTAGTGTTCCGGAAACATCAGTAACGCTTAAATTAACAACCATGAGAACCAACAAAGAAAGCATGGTATTTCCAATCGTTATACCATTTAACACTTTATTCGGCATCAGAGGTAATTTTGCTGTTTGCTAAAATGCTTTTATTTCGCGCCCTTGACACAAACTATTATAATAATTGCTTTCACACCGCATACATTTAAACATATAATTCATATCACTCCTGCTGACAACAATGCGCTTTGCAGCTATTTGAAGGTCATTTGTGCAATCTTGGTACACCCAAAAACGATGACTCGCGCAACAGGTGAATACGTAATAGTAACAAAGTTTCGACGGAAACCTGATCTTATCTTCAAAATATGTTTCATATTCATATATAGAAACACTTGATGCATTAGATTAGCTCAAATTTTGTGGAAACAAATGAATTGCAACTGATTAGCCGACACAGTTGTTGTTATTTTTCGAAAAAATTCTAACATCTTCGTAAATGTTATACTATCTCACATAGTGTACAAAACCCACTCGTCTACTTCGTTCACCATCAGTTTCGTAACAGCAATTTTTTGTTAATAGACAGATGATAAAGATTTCGTTTCGTTTTCCATTCCGACACGTTTACCCTTAGAAGTGGCTCACAATTATTTGTATTAATGTAATTATTTTAAGAATATCTTACAATCTTGACAATTATTGGCAATTCATTGCCTAACGTTAAGACTCTACGTAAAATAGCAGTGTAGGTTAACGCTATTTGGTGTGCTGTTCATCTTCAATTTGCTGCTAGCGACAAGCCCAATATGGCTTCTATGTACAATTTATGTGATACACACCTGTTAACGAAATCGGTAAATGGCTGGAAGAAATATATGTGAATGGAAACCCAAATAGAATTAACAACAAAACCCAAAGCACAAAGTATGTAATCAAATAGCAATGACATCGTCTTAACAATGCACATTTATCGTGACATTCCGTTTCGTATATAGAAAGGCTATTAACTATGTTACACACATACAGTTTTGCCTTCATTAACGGATCGGTTGTGTAAATGTTTGATTTATCAGATACCATAAACATACCAA
>KN889375.1:32582-44777 GCA_000934455.1 Apostichopus parvimensis | reverse complement strand
GGGGGGGGGGGTCGGTTTGCTACAGCCCTGGTACCCGGGTTCAATAAGGGGCGGGGAGATGTGTATGATAAGGAGTTATGTATTCTAATTTATTAAGTACATTCTAAAGAAAATAACAAAAGGGAGTAGGCTGAAATAGTGTTCCCGGGTAGCGACCTTCATGACCGTCCTCGAAACCCCTGCATTCATGCTAGTTACAACTCACATATTGTTATCCATAAGTGAAGTAATCTATGTATCCATGGTTAGCTTGACCATCGGTGTCCGGTCAACGAGGTCAAGGGGGTTTAAATTAAGACCTTCATTTTGTGACTTCCTATAGTGGATCTGATAAATGTAATTAAAACGTCTATTGAGGATTTCCTCTGACATGTATTATACCTTTATCAAGACACCAAGAGAACGTTATAATGAATAGGCCCACCGACGAAACTATTAGTTCTTGCAATTGCATAGTATACATTTGACCAGCAAGTATTACCGATATAACTTAAAGCAGCATTTTGCGTCCTTTTCTATGGTTTTCCTCAACCTCACTGATTCCACGATAACGACATACATAACTAGCATATCTATTCAAATCTTACTTCAAATGGTGGCATAAAAGTCGAAAAAATTACAACTTTCAACTTTGTTTTTCTCAAAGATATTTTAGGTTGGGATCCAAATAAACCTCGCCCATAATATGAATATTTAAAAGCTACGAACGTCATTGGCCAATACGTAATACAACACCATGCTTGATATGTGTAGATTGTCTATGGCAGTTGTACCAGGGAGCTGTTAGAGTCCAGCTCGCTGGTTGTACCAAGTTACCAACTCGACGTTTGAATCTATTTTTAGCAACGGCTCACAACTAAACCTGCATCTCTGATTGGTTGAATTCAAACTAGTGGGTTGGGGTAACTGTATGCGATTAATATTAAATGTGTAATTTGTCGGTGGACACTTTTCTGATTATCTGCAAAAGTCCTTAATTACTCGCCAATTAACGCTTTTGGCAGGGGAAAAAACTTGGCTAATATCTTAGTTTGCTGTTTTGAGATTGATATATGTAAAAAACTCGATGGACTTGTCAAAAAAGTGGAAAACGGCGACAAAACGCAAAATACTGCTTTAACAACGACGAGAACAGGGGAATCCTTTGAATCATGCATGTACCGGCATGGAAACCACTTCACAGCTGTAGCAGACGACGAGAGAATCTATCCGATTTATATTGCTATTTTGCATATCAATAGATTCGAACAATACCAGGATTACAGGCGGTATAACAATACACACACATGACTGGCAATTAGCCGCAAGACTTCGTGTGTCTCCCTTTCGAACGCCGAGTTCCTGATTCAACCAAGGAGATTGGAGGGGGCGACTAGATATAATACCATGTTTTTGTGAGTGAGAGATTGGAGGGGGGGGGGGGAATAATTTTCAACAGTAATCGATACTAAGCTAATTGTTTTTAATTTTGAAAAATATCAGACGGTTATAAAATTATGAAAGCGTGTATCAACTGGTGTCATTTGTTTTGTTTTGTATTGTATTGTATTATGTTTTTTCTTTTCTTTTCTTATTTTCTTCTTATAATTATTACAAATTTTGGGGTTGGGTGGGGTGGGGTTGAACGGAATCATTAAGTTTTCTCTTGAGTTAACGCTGAATTGAGTGTATGAAAATACCAGAGGGTGAAATTGCTATTCGATATGTTTGCTATAAACAGGATAAAATTTGCAACCAAAAGCAATAGTGACAGTTTAAAGAGACGTAATTTCTCTCAAATTAAACACAACTATAATCGACCCATTTGTCGCTATATGCAGATGTCAATCTTGCCTCGTTATTTAATTGCCAAAATTATCAAATTCACGTACGATATACAGTTCCGTGCAGTAAATGCAGTAGTTCCCTCTTTAACCCTTTTTTTTTCTGACAAGCCAGCAATCAATTGATGACAGTCAATACACAAGTGTCAAATGTAATTATTCTTCTCGGACATTAATACAGTTTACAATTCGATTCGATGACATAACAGTCACACACACACACATACGCACACAAAACCCAGGTATAAAGGCACTGAATGAAACATATTATCATTCTAAATCAAAACTTGATATAATTTGCTGCATGACATCTTGACAGAAATCTAATGATGCTAAGTAAAGACCATCATAACACACTGAGAGTGGACACTGCCTGCCAGCTGCACGGCTTTCATCTATACAACATGTGAAATAGGCGACACGTGTCCCAAGACAAACGTTACACACCTACTGTCTTATCCTGAACGCAGAAATACCATATTTTTTTAGCTTGTCTTCGGAGGTGTTCATCACAGAGATAATTAATTATCATAATAAGTTAAAGATGATAGTTGGGTATGTGTCATCTGTAATACCTCGACCAATGTGTGAATGTTAGCTGAAACGAGAATAATACAGTACTTGAACGTCTATCCTATCTAGCCCAATATATAACAATAGGTAATGTACATATACGTGAAGTAATTATTCCGTTTTCAGGTTGGGGGAGGGGGAGGGCGAACTCTTACCGATACACGCCCTCCAAAAGGGGGAAGGGAGGATGAGGTCTCTTGGAAGCGTAACGTTCCAAATCTTGAATATTCATGAACGCAACTTGAGATGGTGTGCACATGGTCACAAGCAATGGCCTATTGAATATTCATCGATGCGTGCAAAGGCATAGAATCCCCCTTTGGACTCTTAGCCTATCCTAATTTGCATAAAATAATCGTGTAGATGAGTTAATTTTTTAATGAATTATCAAGACCAACATTCGGCTGCTGTATTTGCACCCTCTTGGGCGACACTTGAGAGCGTCGGGAATCGAACATTTTACTTCAACGAAACTCCTTAGAAAAGTCAGTGCTTCACTATGGTTACATGTCAGCTTAGTTATAAAATTGGTCCGGCCATCATGTTGCGTGATTCTGCACCTATATTCGTTTCAGGATTGATCGAAATAGGCATAGTGTCTTTAATATACAAAACCGTATTTATATAGTCTCATTGCAAATGAATTCGAAACACACCGCGTAAATGACCGGTCTACCCTTTGGAGATCCCCTCCATTTTCTACCTATTACTGATTCTTTTGCCTTAGGGCGAAATTATCTTTAGGTTCTGTGATATGTATGTTGTGAAAACCGAATAATAACTAGAGATTAAACTGAATTATTGTACAGGCCGACCCCCCCCCCCCCCCCCCACTCGAAAATAGAGTAAGTGGTGTTGAAACATATAGAGTTAACGAGTTCAAGAATGCTTAAATTTAGACCGTGATTGTTAAAGCACTTGGGGTTTCTAGGTTGTGGTTCTCAGTATAAGGTCCTTGATGGGGACTTCTTTTCTATCCGGAAACCTCGACCGAGTTTTTTGTCAGTCTACTATACACTGAACTGAACCGATGCCATGGGTACACCTGCACTGGCGTGTACTGACCTCAACAGAACTGTTTCCGCCACGGGGAGCAACATCCTTTGTTGTACTGGGGGTGGTGGGTGCGGGTGATAGGGGTAGAACGTTACGTCGTCACCCCATTTGTGATAATATTGTTGCAGTGTGCTGAGATGTAAAATGGTCTCTATTTAGCACCTTTTTAAACAATAATGAAATATTTCGACGGTTAATGTTGTACCCCGTCCACAAGTCATATTATTATGTAATATAAAATTTAATTTTCTGTGTGTGCATATTCTGTATTCTGTCTGCCAGTTGGGGAGGGGGGGGGGGGGGGGAGGAGTTGTTGCTGGGTTTTTATGAAGAGGTATACGTAGTTGCGCCCCTAATTTACTCCTAACATACTCCATTGATATATTGTATCGTCTAGTTTACGTTATTGTTGACTTTAGTAACCAAATTAATTTGGATGTTTTAGACCTTAAAACACTTTAAATCCATAATTTATCACTCTAGGTGTATTTGTTTATCACTTTAAAGTTCTATAATTGACCCTTAAAAACATTCGTCTGAGACTTATCATTAATGTTGGCTGGACTTCATAGATCTGTGCCTCAATAGGAAGGCAAATACATCTATAAGCCTCAAATAACACGTTTATAAGTCATTCCATATTAAGGATAATGGTATCGTATGCCATTCAATGGTGCTCTGTTGGTAATATGCATTTAGAAGTACATTTTTTTGATTGAGTTCTTAGAATTTATAACACAATGGATTAATCTCATGGCTTAGAAATTTAGTTTTGGGAAGTACATGGGCGTTTGCAAAACACAAAATAAGGGGGAAATAATCCAAGTAGACTTTTGTATACGATGGGTCTGGGGTCCTCTCCCAGAAAACAATTATAGACTGCCGCAAATGTGATTTCCTTCCTATATTTAACAACTGTGGATAAATATAATAAAATGAGAACTGGACGTGAAGCAACACACAGTGTGAGTTGTTAAAGCAGCACTTTGCGTCCTTTTCTATGACTTTTCTCAACCTCACTGACTCCATTATGCCATAACGATATACATAACTAGCTTATCTCTTTAAATCTTACTTCAAATGGTGGCATAAAAGTCGAAAAACTTGCAACTTTCAACTTTGTTTTTCTCCAATTTATTTTCCGTTGGGATCCCAATAAACCTCGCTCATAATATGAATATTTAAACACTACGAACGTCATTGACCAATGCGTAATTCACACCATGCTTGATTTGTGTACAGTCTATATGGCAGTTGTACCAGGGAGTTCCATAACAACCCCTGGTTGTACCAACGCAAAGTCTTGAATCATTTTTAGCAACGGCTCATAACTAAACCTGCATCTCTGATTGGTTGAATTCAAACTAGTGGGTTTGGGGGAACTGTATGCGATTAATTTTAAACGTGGAGTTTGTCGTGGACACTTTTCTCATTATCTGCAAATATACTTAATTACTCGCCAATTAACGTTGTTGGCAGGGAGGAACTTCGCTAATATCGTAGTTTGCTGTTTTGTGATTGATATATGTAAAAACTCGATGGACATGTCAAAAAAGTAGAAAACGGCGACCAAACGCAAAATGCTGCTTTAACGATTGTTTTGTTCGCACTCAGTCCGTTTTGCTGACCACAATTTACCAGTCTCGTGTATAGATTATGTTTCACATGATTGAATGTGTTAATACTTCAGCGGAGAAGTCACGCCTAACAGTGTCAATAGTAATAATTATCGTCTTTGATAGCATGTCATTTGTACAATGCTGCATCAAACTGCGCCAAAGTGCAATACAGGGGAATTTTAAATGCAACGTTTGGTCAAGACAACTTGATTGGGACAGGGTATATCATGTCCCCGCCACTGACAAAGTTGGTGGGGACGCGTCCCGCTGTCCCCGCCAAGATCTGCGCCCATGTATTGGTGTACAAATATTGAAACCTCTTATAACAGCTACTATAAAACTTCGTTGAAGGAAATGAAAAAATAACAGATATTTCCGAAACCGAACACTACACACATAGACAGTTTGGAGGTTGTTCATCCTGGAACGCCATTTTCATGCTCACTGATACGATGTGATATCTGCTGTTTGCTTTACAAATTCGAATAATTGAAATGAGACTGAAATAAATAACTTTTATCTGTTTATTGGCAATGCCCCACATTCTTTTCATTTCGAAAGACGCACAGTTTTAAGTTCATTACACACTGAAGGCTTCGATTCTCTATTTGCCTTTAGTTTAGGGAAGATCTTGGGATTTTCATTG
The DNA here is from genome assembly GCA_000934455.1 of Apostichopus parvimensis. Lineage (NCBI taxonomy): Eukaryota > Metazoa > Echinodermata > Holothuroidea > Aspidochirotida > Stichopodidae > Apostichopus > Apostichopus parvimensis. The sequence continues at coordinate 39,060 of KN889375.1, read as the reverse complement.
ATATAGATATCGCTAGATACTGCTAGATATCCATACAGTGCGGTTTCTTTGGGATTTCTTGGGATTTTTCGGGGCCTGGTCTTGGGAAATTGCAAAATCGGGTGTGGTCATACTCCATGTAGGTCAGTGCACTACCTCTAGACGTCACTAAAACACAACCCGATCACTTGTTATCGATGAAGTGGTGTGTTGCCGGAGTTTGTGAAAGTCTTGGTACTACGGGCGAAGGTCATTAATTAAGTTTCGTAACTCATCGGGAAGCGATCAGAGGGGTGGGCGTAGGGTTGAATGGCGCGCGTTTTCATGCAGATGGGAACAATCTCAAGAAGTGATGGGTGCGTCTGCCACCCCCCCCCGGCAATGATACGCCCTTGGATCCACTACATTATATTCACAGGAGACGTGCTCAATTCTCAAATCGCATGCGGAATTTAATTTTTAGATTCATTGTATGAGTTACAGTACTAGGTTTGGGGTAACAATTAGCATTCAAGTCGGGGTGTATAACATGTTATCTCTGGATTGCAGTGTTGCATCGAAGGACATATGTCTAGTGCAGTTCGCATATATATATGATCCTGGTATAATACCGAAATGCGTCATGTTCCCCGACGACTCGGTCGAGTTCGAAACCAGCCACAGTTGGTTTCATAGCACAATTGTACATTTTTTTAAGGAGTCCATACACACACACGTCATGATATACTAGATACTATATATATATATATATTTTAGTGAGAGAGGAAAAATGGAAACGTCAAAAATGGAGTTGTCGGTGTAAGGGGTAGGCTGAGGCGCACGCCCTTCCGAAATCCTCGATGCGTCACTGGCTACCCTGTGTATACAATAGGGATCAGCGCTGTTATTGTGTCACTGTTCCTCTTTCTCTTCCCGGTGTCTTGGCGGTTTTCGTCTGCTCCCTCATATTCTCCTTTTTCTCTCTTTCTTCTTTTTCTTTTCCATTCCTTCCTCCTCTTTTTCTCCCTCTTTTTTCCCTCTTTTCTTCTCTCTTTTTTTTCTCTCCTCTTTTTCTTACCCGGGGGGCGCGCGCCCCCAACGCCCCCTGGATATGCGCCTGGTAATAGCACATCCTGTTTAGGGTAGTAGCACTTCCTGTTTTGGGTAGCAACGCCACCTGTGGTCCTTTTGGCGGTTCATACTGTTTAGGATGGCAACGCCACCTGAAGTCATTTTGGCGTTTCATACTTTTGGCGTTCAATGCACCAATTTCTTCGGAGAAGTACCACAGTACGATGTGCGCGTTTTCGATCGTTATGTTACTGAGGTAATTTTCGATTAAATAATTAACTGTAAAATTCTTTATTTAATTTCACATTTCTCTATTACTGCCAAAGCAATCATATAACTATTCTTTTTTTCACAATTTTTCATTGGTTTAATCAAACTTGTATTCTCGCCGCAATTAAAAATACTGGTACCAGTTCTGCGAAACTAAATTAACGTAGGCCTAGGGCCTAAGTATGTTGCAAGTTAGGCTCAGAATAAAATGTAAACCGGTTAATGTTAGGTTACCAGCATTCATGAGAGAAACGCATTGTGACCGGCAGCTGGGCAAATAAGGTTTATTGCCTTCAATATTTGTCTGGCTGCCAGGCGAATATGGACTAGCACATCCTGTGTTACCCTATCAGCTGGACAAAGATGGAATTGCATGTTGAAAGAGCTGCATTTTCTGTGTTTAGTTAGATGCAAATTATAATATACAGTACGTAGAATTGTTAACCTGTTATTTTATGTTCGGATCAAGAGCTAGTGGAGAGAGGTGGTTATCGAAATGGCACCAAAAAATGTATGAGAGTCGGATTGTCATCATCACAATTTTTTGAATTGTGGATGTAGTATTTAGTCTTGAGACGTTAATCTAAATATATAGTCCTAGTGATATAATTTTTTTTTTATTTTCGAGTTGAAAAAGGATTTAACTCGGCCTAACTTTAGAATCCGTACCATATGAATGGGAAAGCTTACTTCGAATCGGCAGAATAACAACTGTATAATCCGGCTGAACGTGTGTGCTCAATAGAATAACAGTCAGTGAATAGGTGCGTCGCGTGAATGATTCGCTGGAATGAATTAAAGGGTTAGGAAGTAGGGAATAGGGTTAGTCGGGTAGTCGAATGGTACGGATTCTAAATTAGTACCTTTAACTCCCTAGAACTTCCTTCTTTTTTTAAATTGTAGATAGAACATGGCCACATAAATTCAGGGGATTTTAGCACAGTAGAGTGTTCATTCGTGAACATTAAATGTCGTTTAAATTAAAACTTTGTGAACTGTGTTAATCATGTAACAACAGCTCAGCAGGTTCCACAGTTTGTACCCTCTATAATTCTTGATTTTAATTCAGCCATCTCTTTGTTTCCTAGCCAGATTTTGATAGAAATATAAGGGAATGTTAACAGCATCATATTTTTGTTTTGTTGTAAGTATATTAGTTCCTAATTAATTTGTCATAATCTTGACCAAATTTAAACAAAGAATTACTGTCACTTTATCAAGATGGACACTCCTTCAAGTTCATCAAATGTGTCTTTGCTTTCTTATGATAGACCTGTCTATTTTATTAATTCTTTTTATCTCTGTTTATGAACAGGTCCATGGCAGCATGAGTTACTGATGCAATTGAAGTCTTAGAAGGAATATCTGGGTATTTTGCCTTTTTATCAGTAATGTCTAGTTTGGACCAGCATAGCAACTAAGTCATCAGTTCCTGACACAGATGGTGATATAAGGTACAGTACTCCCACATGGAGCTTCTTCCTATTTATATTTAATGACTTGAAATAGTATTCAAGTTACCTCCAAAATTCTTAAAAAAGAATTAATGAAGATTTCCTTATATTGTCTGGATTAATATTTACGTGTCATTACTTGCATTGTTTTCTTTGAAATGCCATACAAATTATTTTAGGGAAACCTCATACATATTGGCCATGTTCTGAGTATCCATATGTGCTAGACCTGTCACATATGGTCAAACTTTTAATGTTTCTAATTTATCAGGCATTTAATTAAATATATTTGCAAAAACTTTCAGTTTGGCTGAAATTGGACTGGAAAAGGGAAAAGAGTGAAAGATATAATGTATATCAGCACAATAATGTTGGTGTGCAACGCTGATGTCCATTAGTGCTCTTCTAGAGCTCATACAGTGACAATTTGTTTTGAGGTCACACTCTGATGTTTCAATTACTCAGTTTCTTACAATTATGGGGTTATCTATGATGGATCTTACTCAGATTTAATTACCAGTGGATCCTAATTGAAATCAAAAGAAAATTCAACTTACCTTATGAAATTTCATTCTGAAAATTCTGCTCTTTTTAATATTTCACATTATTTTGAAGTTAAGCTTTCGACTTGTGGTAATCAGGTACAAGTCTTACGATGATAGGATGAAAATTCTCAAATCATGTCATTCAGTAAAATGAAGTAGAAAGAATATCATACAAGGCCCCTTTTTATGTTACCTACTTGTTACATTATTCAATACTCTGATCTTCTTCATTGTTTTCTTAATTAATGATATAGAAAAATGATAAGAAAAAAGAAAGCAATTCAATTCTTTGAAATCGTTTGCCTAGATGCTCTTTGCTGTTCAATATTAAAAGTGAAATTCTTTTTATTGCCTTGTTCATTTATAGAGTTTCAATGGAATATAGCTTTATTTTTTGACTCGTTTTTGTTTATTTTCATTTCTTATTAACAGTGTCATGGAGAGCTCTCCGCTTACATCTGCCGAAGGTAGTCCTCAACATGTGCAGGACGCAGAGACAGTTGTGTTCAGGGACTGTCAGTCTGGGCTAGGTGGGTTTAAGAGTACAAATAAGTGTTGCTTGCCGCTAAATGTCAATAGACTTTGTAACATTGAATGTATTCTCTGAAGGTTTCATGCTATTTGGTTGTGGCTAACTTTCTATCATCTTACCTTCCTGTATGCACATTATGTTCGACAAGAAATAACACTTCTGTGTACCTAAACCTTGTGTAAAGGCACACAAATTCAAAATGTTTTACTTAACTCTGCCGCAAGTCTTTGGAATCAGTTACCAGACCATCTTCAAACTTGTTCTAAATCTATCCACTTTTAAGAGTTTACTGAAGACTCATTTATTCTGTTGCGCATTCCACTTTCTGAAGCGCCATGGGAAGTTTTCTTTGCCTGGAGTGGCGCTATATTAATCTACATGATTAATATTACTATTATTGTTTGATTGTTTGGAGGCTGTTGGGTAGTTAATAGGAAACATGTAATTAATGTTGATATTAGTTTGATATTGGTTGATTTGTCTTTGGTCATGACTATTACATAATGTGTCATGTAGTGTTATTTAGATAGATGTCTTCTGGCAAGTCCTGTGTCTACATGACATGTACATTGTCGTTGGTGTATGAGCTGGTTCAAGCTAAAAGTATAAGAGTTCTATTGTTGCTACTGTAGGTATATACAGGAAGTACACTAAAGAAGCCATCTGGCTCATGTTCCCTCAGTGCAAGGCATTTTTTAACTGTGACATGGTGAAGCAGAAAGTAATATGGATCAGCACAGAAAATGTGTGTTAAAGTTACAGTGTGCTTAGGAATGTGTATTGACTCAATTAGTATTAGGTCATATAACTGATGTACATAGGTAATGGATCATGTTGTGTAATGTGTGTTAGGCTTGCAGATAACATTCAAAATTTGTTTCAAATTAACTTAATTCCCATTTAAGTATATAATATGGAAAAATGGCTCACCCTCTCTTTGTTGTTTGGAAACCCCCTCTCCCCCCCAAGTTTAGCCTTGCCATTGATGAGAAGAACTGTTTCACATGGCTTAATATCACCATGATATCTCCCCCTCCCTCCCCATCCCACCTTCATTCCCTTCTTCCACTCTGTTAATGGTATTCTGCATTATGTTTGCAATCATACATATTTATATGTTTTACTTAGTAGTCTTTCCAACGTTAGTATAGGAATAAAATATTTGAGTCAGGACCAAACCTGTGTTTGTCAAAATTGTTAACAAGAAATGGAAAATAAGAACTTTGTGTGGTTTCAGCAAACAAATACTTTGAATTCTCCAAAATTTTAACATACTGTTGGTAGGTTTATGAATTTAGAATTTCCCTTTGTCTGTGTTCTCAGGGATAAAGATTATCGGAGGCATCAACGAGGAAGAGGAAGATGGTAAAGACCACGGGGTCTTCGTCAAGAGGATCATCGCAGGAGGTAGAGCCGCTGAAAAGGGTAAATAGTATGGGATTAATTTAGGTTTCTCATTATGGATAGCATACCTTGTTTAAGTTTATGGATTTCATTATGAGTTTCTCAAAATAAACTGAAAAATGCTATTATTCTCTGTACATGACTGTTTAAAACAGTACATCTTTGCAATTTGTGTAGCAATTTGCCGGCTCTTTGCTAAACAGCTCATAATATCTGCTGTAAATGAATGTATTTGTAAAAGCAGCTTGTATGCTAATATCACCTAGCAACAATGAAATAAATAAGATTAGTTTAATTGTTCACTCAGGTAATATGTCATAACTTACTACTAATCTTGCAAGCAAATTGTGAGTACAAGTTATAGTACATTTCATGATTGATCTTTATAATACCTAAAGAAAGTCTGTCACTATTCAATATAAATCTTAAGTCTACCATGCCTTCTAGGGGCAGAGGTACCATGGGCCTACCCCTAATTTGCATAAGGCCTTGTGGTGAAGTTTTCATCGTAATTGATAGATTAAGCTAAATACCGATTGATGACACCATTATAGCAGGAAAGATGTATTTTCAGCTATAATAATGTACTTTTTTCTTGTAAGAATTCACAAATTATATGATTTATTAACTCTCAGAGCAGCATCGTCACAGGACACATTTGAGAGGGTCTCATAATATAATGTTAACAGGTTCTCAGACAGTCTGGGATAATTTCCTGATGCTTATACCACTCTGTACTGTCCTCCAATATCATGCTTCGAAGAACTCGTACTGAGAGTACAAACAGTTCCTTCTCTTTGTCTGACTGACACATGATATCCGAACTGCTTATACTTTCAGTAGGAGTACTTTGAAGCTTGATATGAAAGTACAGTTCAGAAAAAATTGTCCCGACTGGGTACAGGTTCTTTAAATTATGCGTGTGTTAATAAATAGTCAACAACACAATGCCTGTAATTCTCTACTGATAATGTATGTCACATTAAAACGTCATGCTTTCTCACAATTCCGAAAAACGTTTGAAAAGAGTTGGTTGATCAAGTAACCAAAACGGAAAGAGTATTTTCTTTCAGGTTCCTTGAAGGAAGGAGATCAGCTGTTGAGTGTAAATGGAAAGTCTCTCACGGGAGTATCCAACCAGCAGTAAGTGGTTTGTCTCCTTCAGAACTCTGCATTACAAAATTCAGAGTAAAACAAGAGCTTTACTTTTGTAAGATGTAGAAAGGGTATTTCCTGTGATATAT